>UZAN01039520.1:102297-114388 GCA_900618425.1 Echinostoma caproni
GTTGACTGAGAGAGCCCAGGTGTCCGCCCACTGAGCCAGGTTATTCAAATCCGCTTAAAGAGAACTGCGATTATTCGGATCTTTGATTGTACGCCAGATTTTGTTGTCATCCGCATACATGAGGGACGAGCTGCACAGTTGACCAGGCAGGTCGTTCACATAAACTACAAAGAGCAATGGACCAGAAACCTAGCCTTGGGGGACCACACTGGGAGCGGAATACCACGCGGAGAGCGATTTGCCAACACGGACGCAGAATTTCCGATCGATGAGGAAGTCTCGCAGCCAATTCAGCATCACCACACCGACACCTAGGTTGGACAGCTTTCGCAGAAGGAGGTCGTGCGTCACCTTGTCGGAGGCCTTGCTGAAGTCCAAGAAGATGATGTCCGTTTTGTGTCCTTTGGCTTTGTCTTCGGTCCAGCATTCACATGCGAGTAGCAGGTTTGAGAGGTATGAGCGACCTGGCCGGAAACTGTTTTTTTGTGGCGCAGGTGACCGTGGTACACCAAATTCTGCCGAAGCCATGCAGCTACTAGTCGCTCCATTACTTTACTCACAACGCTAGTAAGGCTAACTGGTCGGCAGTTCCCAGGGTCACTCCTATCCCTACCTTTGGGTAGTGGAACAATGACAGTGTCCGTCCGCAGCTGCGGTAAACGCCCTTGTGTGAATGACAAATTGAACAGGTTGCACAGTGGCGCTGCAAGTTCATCTGACAGCTCCCTCAGCATAAGCGGATGCACACCATCAGGTCCAGGTGAACTTTTAGTCGACGCAGATCCAACGCCACCTCTCCGATGGTAAATGGGGTCCAGTTCAGGGCAGTGTCAGTGTCCAGTAGATGTTCTAGTGTGCTGGAGCCTGGGGTGTACACTGAGGCATAATGTGATGCCAACATCTCTGCTTTGTCCTCATCTTTTTCGGTTAATTTCCCGTCTTTGGCGAGAGCCGAGAGCCTAGGCGTTGCTCTGACTCTTCGCATAAGGTACGCATACAGTCGCTTTGGTGCCTGTATCGAATCTGCTGCTAGTCGTTCCTCGAATTTGGTTCTCTTGCATTTTTTTCAGTGCAGTACAATGATTCCGATACATCGATATTCCTCATATTCGGTGCCTGTTGCACGGTACCTGGACCAGGCTTTATTCCGCTACCGGAGGCACGCCCGCAGTTTTCGGTCAAACCACGGCGGGCCTATGGCGTGTGTTCGGTTGCGGTAAGGTGGAGAGAATTCCAGTAGGCGTTGATGTATTCTATGACGAACCAACTCCCAGGATACATCCACATCCTCAGGGTCTCGGGAATCCCAATTTATGAGCGATGCATCCTGACGCATATCTGGAAAGGATGAGCGCCATACATTCCGTCCGTCCTGTGGTCTGTTCGGTTGAGGTANGCCAAGCCTCCAGTTTATACCCAGAATGGAGTGATCACTAGATGCAATTGGTGGAAGGAGGTCAATCCTAGTCTTATCTGATTGCCTCGGCGAAAACACCAAGTCAAGGATGGATCTGTGATCCCCAACTATCCGCGTTGGCACATGAACATGCTGAAGAAGCGAGAGGGCCCGGACAGCGAAAATAATTTCTCTAGAAAACAAATCCGCGTGCTGAGAGCAGATGTCAGTTTCCAAATCAATATGTGGCTCATTGAAATCATCCAAGACAAGACAATATCCATCGCAGGTGTACATCTGTATGCTGGCCAAAAGCTTCGGGACGTGCACAGCCGGTGCAGTAGATCANTATACCCTCCTGCACAAAGCTTGATTCTGCACCACAGGGCTTCTCCAAATCCTTCCAGATGGGCGTAGTTCTCCAGCACTCGAACAGGGAGACCCGAGCGGACGAAAAGAACAAATCGACCACCGCGACGTGACGATGATCGATTCGTTCGTAACTGTGGAGTGATATTTCGGAGTCCCGGACATCCGGTGTCAGCCAGGTCTCAATGACTGCAAAAAAGTCAGGATTGTGTGATACATCCAAGTCCTCCAACTCATCCTTTTTTTCCAGCATCCCTCGAATATTGGTTGAGGCCAGCACAGCGTGGTTATCTCGCCATTCACACCTTAACTTGATCCCCACGTCTGTTGAGTGCACAAATCCATAATGGAATAATCCAATTTAGCACACGTGTAGTATGCAAGATCGACCACCCGAAGTACACTGGCAGATCGATTCCGGAAAACGCAGTCCGAGTTCTTATACAATTAGCGTCCTCACAAAAGGGCCGCACGATCCCTGGCCACTCACTGATGCTCTCAATACACAGGTAGGACACGTTTCTCATAGTTGGTTCTTCGTGGAGGGGACTTACTAATGACCTGCAAGACAGGGAAAATACAAAAAGTAGCCATGAACCAAAAGGTCCAGTGAGACATGCACACGACTCACAATTAAATCAAAATGGCTGTGCCCGTTTCTCCACTACACACTGTGGAAAAACCGGTGTACCGCAGTCAAGATCAACAACAGACGAAAAATGTAGAAAAAACAGTTTTCATCATGACGAAAATATTGGAATCCCTAGTTTGCACCTAGGTATGACAACTGGCACCCGTTGTGACTCCGAGATCAACAGACGGGTGTAAGCCTCGGTTATGCCTTAGTCACAGCCCATGACCTTGAAAGAACAAAGACATCCAGGTAGACCACTACAAGTCTTGTTAACTGTGATGCGGTGGAAGAGGCAAGAAATCTAAAAGTTGTCTTTCGAGAGACCATCATCAGTCAGACACGTTAGTAGGTCCCGATCACACTATGGCACGATATTCGATGCAAATACAGCTAAGAACCAATCATGAACGGATTGGACACCAGAAAACGTTCCCCGGGACAGGTAAGAGCGGATTGCTACGTATGACCTCAAACACCGTGTGTTGTGCATCAAAGATGAAAATGGTGCCGAAGTTAAACGTTTCGATGCAAAAGGTAAAATGAACAATTGAAACAGTCCCTTGAACGAAATACANNGGAAGACTTTTTTATTGCGAACCAAAACTCAAATAACTTGGGAAAACGAGAGGAATTTCGCTTACCTTTAGAGAAGGAAAAAAATTAACTTAGACGGACTTAACATTTAGAACTACCACTGTTTTGATCTGTGGAACGAGCGGTATGTCATTAAGTGTATTACGAAGGAAATTCCATGATGGTACGGCGAGCCTCATCACAGAACGGACTNGGGTGCACGATTCTTGTATTCGTAAGTTGAAGCAGCACCCTATGCCAACAATTACATCGAATATTCACGCCGAAGTCATTGTCCTGCAGGTTCATTACTCGCATCTAACAAAATACTGGTAATTAATTCACGGCATCAAAACAATGATGGGGCCTGCGAGTGGAGCACATTTGAACCCAATAGAAAATACGTTGGCTATTCTAACCCAAAAGGTGAACCAACAGTCCACGGTTTACACAACAAAACATGAATTTGGTGTGGTTCTTAGGTACAGTGAAGAAACTTTGTCATGCCGTTTCTGTGTTAAACCTGTGTCCACTATCGATCAAATGTTGCAGGATTGAACTGTTCAAGCTTCTCACTGTTCCTTTTTGAAGAGCCGCCGGACAATGAACTCCGTATGTCGGACACACAACAATGCGTCTGTCCAAAAAACCTGAACTAAACGGATTGTTCCTGAGGAAGTAGAATAATATCGACACGGACATGATTTAAGATCTTACACGAGTAATAAAGTGCCTTCCATGAGTGAGCTCGACGGGGGGTGCTATAGTTTTGTTGCGGTGAACATTCTGTTTTTCTTCCGCATATTTTCGTTGAAAAAGGTAATTTGATGAAATTTCGTATTTCAGCTTCTGATTTGATTGTCAACTAGATTCTCGAAAATGGTGATAATCATGCATGTGGGAGCGGAGATCATCAAAAATCTCGGACGGGGGATGCAAAACGTTTATTGCGGGATGTAAGTATACAAGCATACACTTCTTATAAGGGAGACATATGGCATGGGTTTAGGGGCTTGTGAGATTGAGGAAAGTCACAACACCATGTTCATCCCTCCCGCCCGCAATTCAAAAGAATCTGATATGGTTGGTCATCAGACATCACCATGGTAATCGAGCAATGCGTAGACCTAGCAACTCCTGTAAGGTCAACGGCCTATATGAACATTTGGATTTGATGACGGGACAAAGGAGGATGAGACAGCTTAGTTTCTAAAAGGTATAGTTTCTATGCTTATTCTGATTTGATTGTTGAACAAACGTGCATGGGTCAAAATACAGGTGGATCGCTCAGGTCAGCCCACTGACAACCAATACTCATGAAAGGCTGGATCGCAGATGAAACCAAGTTCAGGTTATCCGAACGAACTGGGACACTTCTAATACGTGAGCAATAGCGAGTGAGATTTGAATATCAAATTTCATGCACGCAGTACAATTACTTAGGAAAGTTGACCAAATGGAGAGAGTATCAATTTTAACACCTTATTTTTCAAAAGGAATTTCTATTCCTATTTATAAATGAGTAACTATATGTATCGTGCAAGTGGCAATAGCGTCAATGATGTACAACTTGAATTTCAAGAACCCAGGTTCATGACTTTGTTTCTCATCCACCCAAAAATGAATGACCATGTTACCTGCTATTCGTCACAGTTCGTTTAATGTGGTTGTTCGATGCCGTTGTTTGCATTCGAAAGAAAAATTGCATTTCCAATTTACTCAAAAACTGATTTTGAATTGCTTTGTCATACACATCTAAGGCTAATTCAGACACGCACACACACACAATAGGGTCTGTGTATGACTGTCATTCTTGTGGGAGTCTCAGTCCTTGGAAGCTTGTTATTTCAGCACGTGGGAATCCATTTTATAATGTGATCATAATATGTGATGACCCACATATAGTATAACATCAATACTTAGACCCCGATATCTGTGAGTTCCCATGCACTGTACGAGTGAAATACCCTAATGCACTCAGTGTGCTCAAACGTAATGGTGCAACTCATAGGTTGATATTTTGACTACCGAACCGAAGGTTTTTGATTTCTGGTGCAGGAAATATAACAGTACACACCACTAGTAGGTTCTAACACCCCACAATATTCTGCCTTCCAGAAAAATTGCATATCGAAGTGCTGGAAGCCAAGGAAACTCGTCGACAACACACGAATCTGGAGGCTCGATTGGCAAGAGCCACAAATCGTCCTGTGATAACTGAGCTGAACAACCATGAAATATCTCTGCAGTGTCCATTTTGTAATAGCATTTGTGTAATAGCAATAGATTACTATAATGAAGATCAGGTTGCATTTCATCGAATGAGGGTTGAAACACAAGTGCAATGAAGATAAGTGATGTATGATGAATTCACCTTGTAAATGAGGCGAGGATTGAAAAGCAGGGAAGCACTGGACAACCGTTTCGACCGGGTGGGTCTCAGCAGCAGTGCGGATCCATCGACCCCACTGGGGATCGAACCCGGAACCTCACAGGCATAAACAACCCAAATCCACCATTACTCTCGCACAGTAAATGATATAAACCAAACTTTTAGGTGATTATCAGTAGTTCATCAGTTCCTTCACGAATTAGCTCTTGCCTCAACTTGTTACTTACCTCTCCATACAGGTAAAGTTGAAATGAGATGGAAATTGTTCCGGAACACTAATACCATACTGCCTCGCGTTCGTCGCGTCTGTCATTTTTACGATTTACTCACGCATCAAACAAAAATGTAAGTTTTCTCCCGTCGAACTAAGCTCGTCTATCGCTTTTGGCTTAGAAACCATTTCAATCAAATAGTCTTTCGTAGCTTATGTTCCTGTCACATTTCGAATAAATTCTCCCCTCAGGAAAACCGCTAATTTTGTTCTCTCGATTAGATTTTCGAGATCAGTATGAACACGCGCTGAGTAGAATTGTGGTTCGTCTTCTTATAAGCGACGTAAGTATGTAAGCTCTAAGGACAGAAATCAAATTTTCATTTCAACTAAGCTCACTACAGCAATAGGTGAACATCAGAAACTGATTGCGCATCACTCTGCTAAGAAACCTTATAGTGTTGCCACACTATTTCAGCAAGACTTGTTTTAAGGGTATTATTAGCTAACTTTCTCGTGCATCTACATAATCAATGTATTATGCCAAGTAATTATTCAGAACAGGAAATTTCCGTTCTTGCGTATAGTCATTCATTCTGACCTTTTGCAACTAATGATAATATTTTTTAACAATGCATTTCCTTTTTTCCGAGAGCAGTTAGTTGTAAACAAAAAATAGAGTGATCAACAGGTTCATTTTTGATGTGTTAAAATCATGTCAACATATCACTATAAATACAGTTTGGTTACAAGAGGAATTTCACATCACTGATTACTACTATGGGACCAGTTATACGCATCTGTCTGCATTGCAGATTTGAAGGCTCGGTTCTTTGTTCATTGCATATAAAGACAACTTAGAAATGCCGAGAATAAGTTCCAGAAAGCGTATCGGTTAACACCAAATTATTTGACTGAACGCTAACACATAGCACAATCGTTTCACATGAAACGAATTAAACTGTGCAAAGGACCGATGTATTTCATTTTTCTACAGGATTCGTAGTTGACTAGTAAAGCCAGTTCGCCGTCGTATATTTTATCGCGCACTCAAATGTGATAGGCAGTAGAAAGAACTTACCACTTAGTTGCAAGAACCGATTTCTCAGTTGTAGTAACCGGTGATCTTCATCCGGGGACTTGTAATAGGGAAATGCAAATTATTTGAGAAGTACAGACATTTTGCGGAGTTTGATGATGGCGAATTTTTCTACCACAGGGGAAAAATAAAAGTCAATCTCACAAATTCTCACTCTGTGTTCATCTAAATACCGGTTGCAGGAGATACTTAATTGTAAGTTTGCCATCACTGAGATTATTCAAACAAAGTCACTTCAAAATCAACGTTCACTGTTTAGGACTGATCGGTTTCACACAGGTAGGTTAAGTGATGCAATTCAGGTGACTCCGAACTCTGTTGAGCTAGCCAGACTGATCCTGCAGGCAAGCCGCTCATAAGAAGCCCAGCAGTGTCTCAGCTATCCCAGAGTTGAACCGTAATATTTTTGTGGAGAATTACAGCCCATTTATGCTTACCATTTGGCGGTCGTAGGACGAATCTATGAACTATTATGACTGCAGAATTGCAGGATTTGCACAGAACAAAATACGTGGATTATTTTAGAAATAATTTGTGCAAGAAAGCTTTGACCGCGATTCGTTAATAAAACTGCATTATTGCTCACGTGACTGCTCTCCGATGTAAACTTTTATGACTGATTCCTTTCATTAGAGCACAGACTGTAGGCAAACACAGATTTGAAGCAAATTCATTCTCAGCGAAACTAATCCAAGGGTAGTATGGTGGGATCAAACAATGATGGTCAATTCATGGTGGTATTGGGGGAAGCTAGAAGATTCCGATCAAATTTGTCTCCAGTTTTCTCATTCCGACTCAAATGGGTTACGTAATTGGTGGTGGATAATCCGCATCATTACAACAATTATGCGTTTCGAGGTTCACTTTCATTTAGGAAAGTTTACGTTCAAGCAAGGAAACTGCATATAATCTTGAATGTGTACCGAAAACATAACCTACGATCTTTCCCTTGTTTTTCTTCTTTACCGGTTTCGTAATTTTAATGTCCAACGTGATTCTAATAGCACTACTTGCAGCAAGTCAAATTTCTGTGAGATTTCAGCCACCAGTTGCAAGAGCTTCACAAAATTTTACTCTATATCGATTCCGCAACGCAGAAAATAGATATACCGCCAATCTTCTCTAACGTGCCACTGGGTGAGACGGTTAATTGTCCTTTCCATGACAGTAAAACCAGATCAATAACGCTATCTCAACATTTAGCTTCAGAGAATTCATTTAACGCTGCACAACGAAAATCCATTTCCTATCCCAGTGATACATTTCCCATGAATTTGATATTGTAGTAACGGGTTTCCCGTTTGACTCATCTTTAACAGTCATTTTTAATGGTGGTTTTGAAAACCATGAACTAAAAGATGATAGTTAAAGCTAGTTACTCACTGTCACCACGTTGATTCAACGCCCCCTGACCTCACTAACAAAGGAGATACTCAATACAGCTTTAGATCGACCAAGCAGAAGCTAGTGTTCTGGACTAATCACAGTTTTCCTTGTTCAAACAGGAATCATGTGTTCACGTGAATATGAACTACCATTGGTCAGTGCTACTCCAACCCATGAAATTCTGTCTACTTACTACCTTTTCGTATTGGTTTCTTGTAATAAACAAACCGCTATATATATCGCCTTCTTTCTGCACCTCGGTGACAGATATTTCAACGTACAATTGCCAGTGAGATTTCATGTTTCGATTACAGTTGCGATTTTCACTCCCGATAATTATTTTCTGTTACGATTGCTTTATCGAGACAACAAGAACGTTTCTGGACAAATTAGGAACGTCAATAAAACACAAAAATGGACACAGTTGGCGCTCAACTTCGAAAACGATGGATATATTCCTATCCTAAATACATGATCTCTTGGATTTGGTGCTATTTTAATTTTCACAATACTGTCTCGATTAGCTCAAACAAGAAACTCAGTGCGTTGTGTAGCATAATGTGTAAAAATGAGTTCTTACGACGTAAACTTGACAAATGAAGTACAAAATACCTTCTGCAGAAAGATGTTCTGAAAAGTTCACCAAAGAGTAGCTGAAGACGAAACCGTCCCAACGCAAAGATGGTCTCTCACTCTACTTTCTATCAAGGCTGGTGACAGTGAGCAATTCGACCCATATTCTACGTTGCAGAGATTAAAATACTACATTCATCCAACCTTATGTATATATACAAGACTGTCAACCAATTTCGGATTCGTCAGTCAACCTGAACCTACAGAACCTGTTATCTGTTGGTAATGAGTATGGTTGAAGAGAAGATTGTAAAATGTTACTGATAGCTTGGTGACAAGGCACTTGATCGAGACAGAAAATTCGGAAGATGTAAAAACGTCACTGAAAGTTATCGAAAGGACCTAAATAGATCTTCTCAGTCAATTAAAGCAAAGATTTTTAGGCACAGTCGAAGCGGTAAGCATGCGTTTCCATCAGCACGAACTGTGCAATCGAACACAAATTGCCCACTTCTGGAGGATATGACCAAACGACACAACGTAATCATGTCAAAACTGAACGATCAAGGTAATTAATCAATTTAGTCAAATGCTTGCAATTTCATAACCCCTTCCCCCCACTCAAATCTTATTTTTTTCAATCCGTCCTCGCATAGCAACGAAAATGCTTAAAAACTAAAAAGGATTCTTCATTTCAACTGTCTTCTGAACATATACATGATATATCATGACCCATATTTACAAGCTTAGTACGGGTGACTGATATATAGTTCCGTTAATTCCTGGCCTCCGGTCAGGCAACAAATAACCCCTGATTGGTACAGGTCCATATATCTAGTCAACGGGAATCCACAGGATTGTATCATAGGGCATTACATCACCCACTGCGTTTTTACTATTTATATGCAATCAGTAGCTCAAATCATTAATCACGTGATTATTTATGTTTCATTTCTTACCCACTCATTTGTAGTGATATGACACAACTAATTGAGCACAAACACCACGTATGTGCTTGTAGATAAATTCTGGCGATAATCTATGAATTTCCATTATTATTATTATTATTATAAGTGAATCATTTTTTTAACCCTTAACCTAATCCTCATAGATTACAGTAGGCGGTTACTGACAAGCAGTTTGAGCATCACCACAGCTCTGATGGTCTATGTTCGTACACCACGAGCGCCGTCTTGCTTTCTCCACCTCCTTGTATCGTATGGATACTAATTGCTCAGTTTCTTTCTTCGGAAAATTGATTAAGCAATGATTTATATAATGTCAGAAGGTAAAGGAACTAAGCACAGAAATAATTGAGGAGTTAAGAGTTAAATACAATTCTTTTTTAATTTATTTGTAGCTATAAGATCACCATTACTGATTGATTAAGGTTGTTAACCATGAAAAAGGCAATTACAAGATTTATGTCGATCGTTTATCGTGAATCGATCAAAGCTTGTCTTTTTTATTCTTATTGTTCTAAATTTTGAATCCTTTTCTTCGGTTTCCTGCAGTACTCTTCGTCACACAAATGTACTTGAAACTAAAAGTATTTTGGTCAGTAATGTTTATGGATTATTAAGAAACATTGGTGGAAACCATCATATGCATGTGTTTGTAAGTAGTAAGCGGAACCACTGAGGGAGGCGACAATAGTCCATACAGTAAAATCCCTCCCTTTCACACGATGTATACACACAAGAGGCAAACAAGCAATACTGCTCACATGAAACATTAGTTGTTCTTCTAGCGAGTTCACCTATCTAGTAAACAACCACAGAAAAGTCGGTGGAAAAGGATGCCCGCAATACTAACTACATCAGCGACACTTGCAAATCGGCCTTCGAAGTGAAACTCCCTAATCTCCTTTTAGTGCAACCAACAGCCGAAGGACTCGTTAAAAAGTGAAGGGTATTTAAGGAAGCGATCCAAATGTCAATCAGAATAACGGCTGATTCTGGTGCATAAAAGAGATGGATCTCCCCGACCTCGGTCGCCCTGATGGACGCTCGCAAAGCTACTCCTTCTGATGCAGAATACGACAAAACCGCGTAACTCCCTTAAACGCCAGCTCATCAAGAGTCTGAGGAATGATTGTAAGAGGCGGTGGATAGGAAAGTGTAGAGAGATAGAGAAGGCCGCGTTTATCGGTAAAAGTTGCAATCGTTTTTCCTTTAATTAGGAGTACAGGTTCAATGAAAGTGGGCATAAATGAGACAGGGGGGAGACGGCACACTGATTCATATTCAGCAAGGCCGTCTTGGACGATGAGCAAAACATTTTAACGCACAGTTCAACTAGCCCCCGTCGACACGAAACCTCCCAATATAGGATTCAGCTTGGAAAATACCATCAGTAAATATCAGTCCTCCATCTGAAATGTAGGTTACCCGAGAAATCAGTTACCTCAGAAGGTATAAGGTCTCCGGTTCAGATACGCTGTCCCCATCGGTTTCTAAGGCTGCAGGGCCAGTCTTGGTTTTGGAGCTGACGAAACTCCTGAGAACTGTGTGTGAGGGGGATCAGGTCCCAATGGAATGGGTTGAATCGGTCACCATAATGATTTACAAGAAAGGTGATAGGTCCTTGTGAGAAAACCACAGAGGAATTAGTTTAGTCAAAGTTATCTCTAAGCTTCTCACTGGCATTATACACCGTCGTTTGTCTGCTGCATGTGAACGGTGTACACGTGGAAATTAGCCTGGTTTTGGACCTGGTCGAGGTCTTCCACTGGAGCACGTGGTGAACCTTCATAGATCACGCTGGTTTGGATGTGTTGTGCATGTCACTAAATAGGTTGCCGCGGAAATTGAAGTTCGCCGAGATAGGTCGCGGGTGGGAAAATGTCAGGGACGATCAAACTAGGACCTGGCATGAGGGTATCAAAACCCTAACCAGGACACTGGGTCATATAGGTCCCGTTATGCTCCCTGGATGAAAATCTCGAGATCAATCTAACCGGAGTTTAGAGACACTAAAGGATATAGCCGGGTGTCGCAAACAGTAGCGCTTATACATCTGCTCATTATTCTTGCTACCTTAGTCTATATGAATTCGCTATTCTCCTCCTGAATGTAACCTCTCCATTCTGCTCGTTTATGTAAATGGACAGTCAAAAGACAGCAATCAAAAGGGGTGCATGGAAATGCATTGTTGATGGTTGTAAAAACTGAAACCTAAACTAAAACATTTTTCATACGTTACATTAGAAAAATATGTTAAACGGAGATGCTGGCATCACATTATGGCTCAGTGTACACCCGAGCATCCACTAGACACTGACACTGCGCTGAAATGGGCCCCATTTACCATCAGATAGGTGGCCCTGGACCTGCGTCGACTAAAGGTTCACCAGTCACCAGGAACTGATGGTGAGTATCCGCTGATCCTGAAGAATCTGGCAGTGCTGGCGTGCTGACTCAGCGGTAGTCTACAACTTCCAGGGAACCACATTGCGC
>UZAN01039520.1:115290-150719 GCA_900618425.1 Echinostoma caproni
TGATGGGGCTTACACGGGTACCCTGCCCTCTGCCCTCAATATTGAAGACTGACTGAACGTTTCCAATCGAGTCATAATCCGGAGGCTAGTGCTGAGATGAGCGAGGTGTGTGGTCCACAACAAGCTTGTAAAGATGGGTTTTGCCATATTGTGTAAATGGAAAATGAAAAACGTTCTGATCACCTGCCCGGTGGCCGAGTGAGTAGTACGCTCCTATTTTGTCACTGAGGTCCCGGGTTCGATCCCCAGTTGGGTCGATGGATTCGCACTGCTGATGAGACCCAACCAGGTCGAAACAGCTGTCCAGTGCTTCCTAGCTTTTCAGTTCATGCTTCGTTTGCTGTATAAATGACAAATTCACCTTTGAAATAATGTATGAAAATCAAAAGTTGAGGCAAAATAGAAAATGAATGAGCACTAGAAACCAAGCTGCATAGACATTTATTAAGCGCGGACACACTTTAGAAGCCTGCAGTATACTTTAAACGCTTCCAGAAGTAAAAGGAATTGGCAATTATTGGGTTTCCTCTGAAAACACTATCGAAACCTCCCTAGGATTATTGGTTTGTATTTAAATTTTTTTACGATTTTACGGTTTTCACTCTTTCCTTAAGAAGGCTTAGATTTATTCAGTTTCAACGTATAAGTACTTTTTTTAAGTTGTAGTATCTTCCTTCAGCCCTCTCGAGCACAAAAAAGAGGCAGCTTTATACTGGAATCTGTCACCACGAGATTAGAAATGAATAGATTATGCATTTTTGTGCATCGAATAGAGCTCCCTTCGATAGGTTAAAGATAACGCGATACTATCCTACCTAGCTCAGTAAAGAGTCATACCTACAGCATGTTGAATAAAAGAATGCAGTTTTGAAACAGAATCCGTAATGTCTACTTTTAACCGGGACTCTTTTATGCAAAACTCACAGTATCTGAAATGAGTTTGATAAACTGCACAAATCTCTTATGGTTCTAAACACGGGCCGAGATTTTGTACTGATCAGAACAGCAACAATCCTGTTCGCAGGATTTGCGCGACTTTGGTCACTGTACCATCCTACAAGCAGTATATATATAAACTAACTGGGAAACAATTTTTCAATGGAACTATCATTGCAGGCCTGCAGTAGCACGTGTGTGTGCCCTCTGTCCAGCCAACTGCTCGTTGTAACTCGTCCAACAAATTATCCCGTGTCAAGTGAACCTAAGTTCAGGTCATCTCGACGAATACACATGAGATTCTTTACTCTGCTTTTAATTGCTCCAGGGCTAAATTACTCATAAGCTTAAAATAAAGAAAGCTGTGTTACCTGGATCCCGTGACTGCGTTGAGTGAAAACGGAATGATAGATGTTCTCCCCTAGGACGATTATGAAAAACGATACGAACGGATTTGTAATTCGTATTTCATTGGTCTTATGCACCGAAAAATAGAACCACCTTGGTTGTATTCAATCCAGAAGTACTGTATAGGTGCTTATTATTTCCTTTCGAATCGAGGAGTCTCCGTTTTTCAACGTTTAAACAAATTTTCATTGAACTAAGTTAACAATCAATTAACACTTCTAACTTCCCAATCATCATTGTTATTTACTTCTGGGGTTTTACTTGTTCATGTAATTTTCTCTGTTGATCCACTTTTGTCAGTTTCTTAAGTGCCTTCTAAACTAAACTAAACAAAATGAGTCATGATTTGGGGAATAGTTGTCCGCTGGCAACGCACACTTACTCACATGAGCATTATTCGGCTGCATGCACAACGTGATCAATTCGAGACCTCTTATGTTTTCGAAAAGTCCCAGAATTTATGTCACCCAACACGTTGGGTTTTTGACTTTCGATGATTTTCACTCACTTCTTTTAGGACTGAGCCGAAAGGTTGCAGTCTCAAAAGTATCACATTGTAGTTCCCATGGTTGAGCTGCTACAGTATGTGAAACTGAAACGGAGCCGAAGCTGATCTGTTCACTGTTCAATAGCTTCAAAAAAATAATAAGCAATCATCAACGGAGGGACAGGAAATGATTAGGATATTCGGAATGGAGAAAAATTAGTCCATGCCCCGGTCAAACCGACGATTGATTGATCCTGATCTAGTTGTTGAAATCAATTTCATAAATCAACTTCTCGTTCTCATGTGATGGGTCACGTTGACTACCGTGGCAGAATAAATCATTTCATCGCTAGTCCACTCGATTAGAAGCCAAGATTTAAAAATACAGCATGCTTCAGTTGGAATAAAAGTTAATTCTGTAAAGTTGTTTGCAAATCGATGAATTTTCTCACAAGCGTCTCAGTCAACTTAATAAAAATTTATTTGTTAGGTTTTCAAGGAATAATGACTCAAACGTTCGGACAAGAAACAAATCACGCACCACTCCGATTTAGGATTCGCTCAAGCTCCAATGTCTGTGTACGTACGTACCGTGGTAAAATCTGGTGGAAAAAAACAACCGTCTGCTTTTCCAAATCAGTCTTTTAGTTGTATTAGGTCATATGATTGTTGGAAAGTTTCATTTTTATCGTCTCATGCGTAAGTCCAACAACCTCGTTCTTGCACCTAGTTCGTACGTGGATCACTACAACGTGAATGGTGCATCCGAAACTGGATGATGTAGAAGCCCCCATCACATCTTTTTCGAGCGATCAGCAGTTGCCTTCTACAAAGACCGGATGCTTGATTCCTGAGAGTGATATTCCTCTCGCTATTCAAAATAATGATTACTGTACACATATTCAGCGTGCGAAACGTGTGAACAATCTAGATAACATATAAATACCCATATGTATACCCTTCACTCTTTATGGTCATTGATGGGGCTATTCTGACAGATCATAGTCATCGATAAAGTAAAATGAACCGAATCTAACAAACCGAGTCATTTTCGTTTGTCATAAGCTCGCCTTGTTACCTTTCAGATCACCAATGAGTCACATTGTGTGTTAACCAAGTGGTAGCTTGCCGACTGCCTACAACGCAAACGCTCGTACAGTGTTAGTCGAGTGAAGATCAAATGAATGTTATGCTATAAGGCAAAAACTGCGCCCAACAGATCCACGCACCAGTCTCACGCCCATGTGTGTAACCTGATATAGATGTGACAGGTGGCGATGAAAGTTTATCATTCTGTAAAATCTGATTTATTAACCAAATATCACCAACCAAAGTTATCTCCAACGCAGAGGAGTAGTCCAGGTCACTGTGATTTAATTGATCATATCTCGAATCACTAGATTCATCTTGTTGTCCCGTTTTCATTTCAGTTGGTGAACGATAGAAGCTCTGGTTGTCATTGGTTGAATAAATGACATTAAGTTGTAGTTCGATTTATTTGATGATGAATTACCGCGGTCAAATTATTCACAACTTGAGAGGTCACATTCTACCAACTAAAGTTCTTCAAACGTAGGACTATGAAAATGGCCGGATAAATGATGAAAAGTATTACACAAAACTCCGAAGAAAACGACTTTGGACAGCAGTGCTTCAGAGGTACATACAAATAGCGAATGTTTATCTTTTTCAGACACAAAGAGATAAATTCTCTTGGTAAAGCTAACCGTGTGATGTCCCCGCTGGTTTGTATTTCCCTGATCATTCTGTTTGATCACACGATAACTGCTAACCTGCTGGCTAATCCGCTTTGCTTTTTGCAGTCTCATCATGAACCATGAGAGTGTATTGACCAATGGAAATTGTTTACTGCCAGGCTTCTGGGATTGACGATACCTACCCCTTAAACATCGCTGTCACTACGTATGCATTGTATTACTCATGTTGATGGCTTCGCGAATGTCTACGCTCGGTCAGAATATTTCAAACAGGCTTAGCCTTTCCGTTTGTTATGATTATTCGTGATTTTTTCTCTCAGCACACATCGATTATCGACTTCTTATTGGCAGGACTCGGACCTGGGGTTGTATCTACCACTGACTCCACCATTGAGCAGTGGTCTGGTGATCTGATGGATTACGTGGGCTACTGATCACAAATTGCTACATTTGGTGCATGGATTGAATACATATGCACGTTTGTGACCAGATTGTGTACCAAACAGTCACGGTACAATCATCCTTATAAAACGAAAAAGGTTCCGTGATTTGCAGTTGCGCGGAATGCCACCAGGTTGCTCAGGCCAAGGCAGGTGAATTTTTTCTGGGACCTCATAACCGGGAGCTTTGGTCAGCCAATCAAGTCGATGACCACTGCCACAACCAGGATGGTGTGGATGGGTGTGGTTCATAAGCCTCTTCTTCGTTGGTTTGGGAGCAGGTTTTTCAGCCAACTCCTATAGGTGAACTGCCAGTAGTTCATCGACCCGGTTATAACCCCGAATGTTAGTTTTTCGTCCTCTCACGTTATTAAGACAACACCTCCGCTACGAGACGCCTCAACAGAGGCTATTTTAAACGCTTGGTCGTATCGGCCCATTTCGCGAGATGCAAAGGAAGAGGGACCAGCCACAACCCAAGATACCCAACCCCAACCATGCTGAGGCTTTCGGAGGCATGGATCAAATAAATCCTGAACAATACACGACGAAAAATTGAAATCAACTGGTATGCTAAGTTCGGTTATAAAAGTCCAGCACATAGTATTAATGGTTCTTACTCGAAATGTAAAATACCATTTTCTTCTCGTTTGATCATACAGATTGCACCAATTCATTGATATCATAGTTTCGAAGGGGACTGTAAGCTTTCCAAGTGCTGGGGCATGAACAACGTTTGAACTCCCTGCAGTAAAAGCCCCTCTGCATTATCCATCTCTTAGTTCGGCTGCAAATTGCTGATTTTCGAATAGTCGGCTGGCATAGACGCTTGACTGTTGTAACAGTAGCCGCCAATGTTGTGATACTGTTGATAAATTTTCTCCAGGATTCCAGGGGATAATATCCTATATCAGGGAAGATCCATTGAATTCCACGAGCCCGGGTGCTTACTCTTGCATAGCCAATTAGGATACGAAATCGATCCGAAGAAACTGTTGTCACTGGTGCATAGCAAAGGTATTCGAACAATGATAAAGTGTGATCACTACGCCCCAAGGAATTGCAATTTCAATTAATTCTACCATCAATTCTTCATTTGTCAGTACTAAGTCCAAAGTTGACGGAATTCGGTTGGTTCCCAACAAGGTAGGTCCCCTCACATGTTTGTACAACGGATGTGACTGGATGAACTGCATGAATTGTCGTTCAAATGGTGTACATGAGGCCGCCATGTTACTCAGTTGTGGGCAGTTGAAGTCACCCATAAGTAGAACGTGGGTGAAATTTAATGACAAGAAGTAAGACATTGTTTGCAAAAAGTCCCATTTGATGAATCTGCCGATGAACCGATCAACCCGATATCATGTTGCGTTAGCTTCGATTTACACCATAATGTATCTGAAGCAGCTAACGGGAACTCAGTTTGTTCGTATTGGATTTGATAGTTGATAGTCGTTCTCTAATCGTTCTACACCGCCTGCGATGGCTTGGTCACGTTTTGCGTAGGCCTGCCCATGGACTACATTTCCGTGTTCCCTTTGCACGTGCTGGGCAAGGCTGGAAGAAGCGCTGCGGCGGTCAGACCATGACATGGGGTGGAGGTATGAAGAAGCTGGCTTCAGCTTTGGCTTCGGTTGGTGCAGCCCACTTTCCAAGTTGGGGCCCAATGGATGAGGATTGGCGTTGGTTAGAGACGCTAAGTGATATGGCCCAGAATAGAAGTCAGTGGTGCGAATGCTGTACGGTTTGCCGGTCGAAGTCCCGTGCCCCGCCAGAAAAACGATAAACTAACACAAAAAAATTCAATAAGTGTACGGTGAAACACAAAAATATTGTTATCCCATTTATTTGTAATTTTCCATTTCAACAGTTCCGTCTTTTTTCCTATGTTCTGTATCCCAACCCCCCTTCAATTATTGCTATTGTTATTATTGTTGTGGCTTTGACACCTTACTTCTCTGAAATCCAGTGCTATTTATATATCTGTAGATTTGGGAGGAATGAAGAATGCAGCGTATGTCTGGGGACCCATTTGGTGGGAAGATCAGAACGAGTTAGTATTTCCTGACGGTATCATTATTATTATCTCTTTTTACCCAGAAATCTCGAACAAACAAACCTCGTGACTGTTTACCATAAATACTAAAATGACTTTTCAAAAGGACAACACTCCTGTACATCAATCCATTGCCTTACATGGATTTCATAGTTACCACGGTACAACCATCGAACAAGTATGGGATCAATTTGGGGGAAAGTAGAGTTGTGGTTAGAACATGGGTTAGGCACGAACGCTTTATGCAGTACATGGTATCCTGTACAAATTCTGCACGACTTCTAGTCAGAATATGAAATCAAGGAACAGTCCGTTTTGAGCCCGGACATGTGGATCTGGAACGGACCAATCATGTGATGGTGTCTGATCGTGTGTGTGATATTTGGTTGTGTTATAGGCGTGTGCCGACACCGGGTTAGACAAGTTCACCGGATGTGAAGTTTCTATACACATCAGATCATGCTTGTCCTTTCCAGTAGCGGTCCACCGTTCGCTTTACTTGTGTTGATCGCTGAATGTCTGTAGATGCAGGCGTTTCAACAATGTGCAAACTACTGCTTCGCCACAAACAGCCGTCGTTCAAGCTCAATTTCTCATGTCGTCTAGAATAGCCTAAATGGGCCTTCATCTGTGTATCTGCTATCAGGGAACTACCAACCCCTTCTATGATGAGCACAACTTCTGTCGGCAGCTCCGCCAGATTTTTACTCCCAGTATATATTCATTTCTTCGTTGGAGCATAAACGGGAGTGGGCGGTCCTTTAAGAAAGTGGAATGAATGTTGTCTCACTCGGGAAGGGCTCATTGTGCTATCTTTCAGTCTGCCCTTTTCTGAATCACCGAAAATTTAATAGAAACGTTTCACCAGCCGGTTGTGCAAGGGCGTCGGTTTAATTTGGTCTACTCGAAAACCACTACCTCGTCAACCAGTCGTGACGAAGAAAATTTACTCCATCAACACTAAGTGAAGTTTATCATAACCAAGTATTTAGAGGTGCTCACCTGTGCAAATTTTAAGGTGAAAAAGGAGTGGATTAGGTGCACCTAAATAACCTGGGTCGAATGTTGTTCTCCAAATATGCTAGCTTCAAATTGTTCTGGCACCTCATGTACCCAGCTCAAATGAGATAGATTTCCCATTAAACTAAACTAATTAAACTAATGAGAGATACAGCACCAAAACTACTGACCGGTATAACAAACTCTGCGAATTCCGTGACAGCAGTGTGTGTACGTCTAAGTAGGTTCTGCCTTTGCATGTAGTATTGAGTGGCAAACCCAAGAGAGCTGGCCTCTTTTGGGGTACTTATAACAGACCATTTTTCTGTAAGAGTATTAAGTCAACTTTGGATGGAACGCGCCATAGCGATAGCACTTAATAAATAGTGGTGTAATTTTCCATCTTTCTGTAATATTCTCTTCGTTTAGATCAATGTAACCTGAAATGGGAGAAAATGTGAGCATATGCTTCTTGCGAACAGATGTAGAAGATCAGTATTCCGATCCGCTGCTTTCATTCCACATTCTGTCCTCAATGCCGTCTCCAGTTTGAGGTTGGGTTCTGACAATAAACAGCGTCAAATCCATACCGCTTTCAACCTACGCCTAGCGGGTCTCTTACAATGCCACCTCTGACCACACCTAAATTATATTCAGCTCTTGATGAGAGTCGTGGTTTTGAAACCACTGTTAGGTTTAGAACAAGAAATAATGTGGAGGGAACTTATGCGGGAAACTTAGAGGCTGACTTCCGGGAATGACAGAATCGTAAGCCACGATTTTCTTGATAACGGGCGTGATTTGACAGGCTAATCTTCATGTCTAAATGAGGGGGTCTACTTTTGGTGAACAGTGTATCAAAAGCCCTGTAGTCGCTTAATTCGTATCGTAAGCTAGAGATAGCCATCAGTTTGTCTAGCTAAAGCACTACCTATCGTAGATTATTCTAATAATGATAGTAACAATAATAATTTCCCTTCCTACCGCTTTCCACTCAGGAAAAATGGTCAATCAAAGGACTTTCTCTAGAGATGAAAATAGTGGTAAAGCTGGGCAGTGATGATGGTGGAATTTAAACAATATGAGGTACTGCTTTGGTAGTGTATTCTTCATGACCATCGTCGTTGAACAATACATCAAAACTTAATTTAGGTGCATACAAAATACCGAAATTGTTAAACCATACGGTAGTAATCGGCACTGTATTGAATATAGGAATACGAGAATCTGTACTGTACTACTCAAAACTGAAATAGCTCCAACCCGAACGGCGGACACCAATGAAATATACGGAGAATAATTGGCAGCAAGTGCCAATATTTATTGACAGAAANNAATGTACCATTGGTCGAGCTTCCTGAACCTTGACTGAATGACATGAAGCTGTCCCTGGTCAAGTATGTCTGGATCAGCAAACATACATACCTGGACATCCGTTATTCTAGCTGATAGTTTAAGCCGGGTGGCATTAAAATTCCAAGATTGATACCATTGTATCTGTTATCGATGTCCAACTCTCCGTTGTTACTCTCACTCCAAAGAGTCAACCCTTTAATCTTTGACCTTCTGGCCAGGGCTCTTTAAAGTGCAGGCATACGTCGTCCAAAAATGAAGCAAACTGCAGTTGTGTTTGCTAAACGGATCGAAATAAGTCCATGTGAAAGATATCCAAAACAGCATGAAGTTCCAGGCTCGTGGCAAACCAAAGCATGACAACGAGGTCAAAGGTCAAAATTTTCAGCAAACTAGGCAAGCGACCGATAAAAACTCCAAAATGAATGGCTGCGTTGATCACGTGAGGGATGGAGGAAAACATCCAAAGGCTTGGTCCTTTATTTGAGGTCACTTCATATTTAGTCGTCTATTAGCGCCGAGTTCACCACCGATCAAATGCGGTACGGATTTTTGACTTAAAAAGTTGCATTAAATTAAATAAGATCTGCTGTCCTTGTTCAGGCAGTCGCGGCTGCTGAGTTCGTTAAGATGATAATGATTTTTTCCAACTCTAGCTGCCTGGGTTTCCAAACAAAATTGCAGGGTATCATTTTAAGTTTTTTTTATTACACGCCCAAGTGTGATGAACAGCAGAGGGGGCGAACCCCATAATCACAAGGAACTGCTGCTCAGTGGTGGAACCCAGCAAGCTAAGCCCCGGGACTTGGAGTGACGAACCATATAAGGCCCCGATAGGTTAAGCGTGGTGTTGAACCGGATGATAGCAGAACTGCCTACCACCCGTCCTGATGCCAAACCCAGGGGTCCCTGTTGGACGTGTATTTTATCGAAGCTGCTGCCTCAATCTTCAAGTCCCAAAGCGATGTATCAATGATAATTCAGCAACTGAACTTCCCAACCTCCCATGACAAGGGTAGAGGTGGTGTTGTGACCTATCTCAGTTCCACAATCCGCAAAACTCATGCATTGCATAAACAGTGCTTTCAGCACTTGCTATAGCCATTGATGAATGTTCATACGTCTGAGAAAAAGTGAAAATCTGTTTCATTTTAATGAAAAAAGATCTGATCCACCGGTGATATTTTAAGGGTCATTCAACTCACCGTTTTACCTATCCGGCTCATTTGTGAATTGGGGAAATTCTGTGGTGCTTTGTCTTAGTTTACCTGTTTGCGTATAGGAAGTTAACGTGGTAAAGGTAGCCTCCTGAGGAGAAACTCCTGATTTTCTGATTCCGAATACTTGAAAAAATCTTTTGCGAACTTTACCGCAGGTATTATTGATGTGGTGGGACCGCGAAACAATGGGGGAAAGGGTTATACAGATTTTATTTTAAATTAATAGCTTTGAGAATGAAAAGAAAGAAGAGACTATGCTTTGTATGAATGAATAACTTTGAGAAATTTTTATCAATTTAAAACCGGGAGTTGGAAGTCACAATCAGTTTGACATTGTTTTCCACCTCCTCTGTAGTCAGTGGCTACCTCTTCTCTCTCTCCAGTCTGAAGAAACCACTTTCCATTTCTGCACAGTTGAAAGATCAGGTTTTCGCTTTGTGAATTCGAGACGCTTGATTTCTTTGCACATTTCACAAATACTCTGGACTAACGTGTTCAGGTAGACCAAATACTCTTTGTTACGGTATTTTGAGTGCATCTTGAAAAAAGCTGAGAACTGTGGTTTATTTTTCACGGACAGCCAAAAGTTAAAACAAATCAAAAGCGATCGACTTCCCTTCGTCAGATGAAAAAACAATTCAGGCTGGGTGAATGAGCTTGTGAGTTGCGATCATGCTCTATCAATTGACACGGTTTCATCACACCGAAGCACAAATGATTTGCAGTTGAGATTTCTACTCAGCAGTGTGTTTTCGATTCAGTGAATCGCCTGGTGTATTACACGTGTTCTGCTCCCTCCTCGCCTGAACAGTCTCATGGTGCACTGTTCCACTAACACCAGTAGATCATATGAGCTTCATTGAGCAAATAGATCAGTTGTGAATCCTGTTTGAAGTAGCTAAGAGGGAATGTCACAATCGATCTCAATCGCCTTCGTCGATCTTAAAATAGGAAAATATGGCGATCCAGATATTTTGCACACGAAAAGCCTCATAAAACTACAGCAGTGTAGGTTACCAACTTCCCAATCCACATTAGGAAAACCGTAACTCTGAAAATGTGTTCATATTAGAAACCGAAATTTATCATTGAATTACGCAACTGGTATATAATATTTCTTGGATTTTTTAGCTCTATTTCTCTCTGCACACCAAGGCAAACACAGCCAGTTTTACAGCTATATGAGATTGAATCGAGAACCCAATATCGCAACATTGCACGATTTACGTTGTGGAAGATTTTGTGGCATTTCAGCTGTTACCTACTGTAAACAAGTACAATGTTTGTATAGGGTTGGAGAGTGGATTGCAAATTACAATATGAATGTAGAAAGGCCGGAAAGCCAAAGCCATGGTGATAAGCAATTCTCTTTGTTGACAAAAAGGGGTCGAATGCGACTGCCTGAGGGATCTTAGGCAGTTTGGCATTGCCGTTAATGTATGTAGATCGTAAGTTGAATAGTTGTGGTAGGTTGAATTCCAAATGAAGTCGGTTCGTTTATTTTGCCCGTTTACGCTGAGGGGTTTAGAAAAGTGGTCACTTTTTCGTGCGTAGCTCCAGCAACTTCATTTCACAGACGATCCGCAGTAAGTTGTCAGCCCCATCTCCATTCTTTCGATAATACAGAAGGCATTTTATAGGGTTATCTGCCTCGGCAGACTGTTGTTGTCTGATATGCTAAGTGAAGTCATCTTTTGGCGTAAATTAGTCCCTGGATGCTTTCTATGCCCCACTGTTTTTGCAGTGTAATAGGAAATGAATAATCGGTTTTGGTTTCAGTCTGACAGCTACCTGTTTCACGTACTGTTGTCTAGTTCCTCAGTGTTTTTCTCCTTTTGATGGTTAATCAATTGACTTTCTCTCCTGGGACCAGACGATCATCACGAATGGGATTGGGAATATTTTGTATCAACCTCATAAATATTTCTCACTTCTCAGTTTTCCGTCCGGAACCTCGTGAAAGCAGACAAGTATCGACTTGGTTCGAATTATGTTGTTCAGTAGATTATGAAAGATAACCTTGTATTTGAATTTCGAAAAGTGCAATAGCGTCTAAGGCTGCTCTGTATGCGTGATTTTTAACCACATCGAGGCTACTATCGACTGTTTTCTTCAATACCCAAAGAGCCTAAAATTCCCAATCAAATCAGTTCTATTCTCACAGATATTTCAATCGCATAGATGATGGGAATATCATCTGCTACACATAGTATAGTTGTACTCCTAAGTTAATTGAATCAACCGCCTATCTTTTATTCGCACTGAAACCCTCTTGAAGAACCAATTACTTTTTTGAGAATGAAAATTAGAAAAATAATGTCTCTGTCCTTTAATGACAACCGATAACCAGATTAGTCGTTTCGTACTTTCACATTGTTCCTTGAACAGGGTACGGTAAAGTTGCTGCGGTTAATCTTTGAAGTGTACACGGAAGAGAAACTGCTACTGTTTGTCTTCGGCATTAAATTTTTGTTAATGATCATTCGCTCCGGCACGTGAATTGAGCAAAACAATATAAATTAATTTAATCTCACCTCCCCCCCCCGGGTGCATTTTGATTTGACAACATCCTTTTACTCCTGTTCTTACAGTATCAATCAGTGTATACATTGGCCCAGACACCGTACACCTTTAGAATCCATAGATGGATCGTGGCAAAACGAACTCAAACGTCCGCAGCGAATAACACTGAAAATGGTCAGATGACTGCAATCCACGAGTCAGTTGAAAGGAAGAGAATACTACGATGCTACCCTTCTCAGTAGTATCGAACTGGAAAAGATAGAATGACCAGGTACGAAATATTCCATCAGTTTAGGACAGAGCTGACAATATTCTTGAGTGACAAACGCAGGGGAAATCCTTTTAAATTAGTCCTCCAGAAGAAGTAGCTAGATTACTGACAGTACTCTTTCGTCGTTGAAGTATTAACTACCTGTGTAGTATGTAGCACCGAATCCCAGCTCAGAATCAACTCGAAACACTGACAGCATGATGACTCAGGGTAACGCATTCCGAGTTCTTATACACCTATCGTCGTCCCAAAAGGCCGCACAACCCTGGCCACGCACCGACGCTCTTGATAAACAGGTGAAACACACTTCTCACAGTAGGTCCGAGGAACCTGCAGGACAGGTAAAATACAAAAAGCAAACATAAACCGAACGGTCCAGTGAGNGCCTTCACTACACCAGGAACGCTTGCATTCCATGTTTTGGTTAGGACCGTCCAATCGTCCAACATCCGTGAGTGAACGAGGGTACATGCAATGCGACCCGAACTTGGCATTGAAATTAAATGAGATTCAGAATCATTCAGCTTTGTGTTTTGCATATGGTAATGATTGACTTCTTGTAGTGATTTAAAACTATAAAGTAACGACGGATAGGGAGGGAACTATGTACTATATTTACATGGTGATCAATAAGAAGCCAGCAGTTTGGATCAATCAAATTTGTCGCGGCATATTGTGATGATCTTGAAACGAGTACGCACGCAACATGATGCAGCTTCCAGGATGCCAATCAGGAAACGAATTTCCCCACCAATCTTGTGGTCTCAAGGGGCATCAATCGGATTGGCTGAATGGAAGAAGGCAACCAAATGAGCCACATCGTTGTCGACTGAACGTTGATTGTTTAATGTCCGTGGTATTCATTTGCGTGATTTTCCGAATAGAATTGACGGTATTCACTGCCCTTCTTGGTTATACCTGATCTTGCGCTATTCTGTGGATTTCCAGTCCAAATCTGAGTTCGCGCTATTCGATCCCAATTGCCATTCTGAGTACCACACTCAGGGATGTCATAACTGAAACAACACGGAAGCTGATTGGTGAATGCTTTCTGGGACAAAAATCTTTTCTTGATGTCAGTAAATTACACGAATCGATTAATAGTGCGATTTCTGTTGCTAATTTGGGGAGTATTCCGAATAACACAACTGGACTTTGATTTGAACACATAGGTCTTCCTTTCATGGAGTAGGTGATGTCAGGTATGCAATGCAAACCAAATAAATCAAACAGTGACGTTCATCAATTTTGCGAAGTTAGTAAAACCATTAAATCGGGAGTGGACTCAATATTTCACCATCTACTTCAATCCTGCATCTAGGGACACTTTCAGCATTCCACGGTTTTTGGAACGAGTAAGACCATGGATTCAATATTGGTTCCATAATTTCCTTCAAATCAGCGGCGAACAGTGTCTCACAGATTTTGTCCCAACCTCACATAATACCAGTGATTATCAGTAGCAAGTGGATTACATTCTGGTGGTTTACAGTTAAACTGAAACATCATAGGACTGGCAAATTTAGAAGGCAAATTGGAAGGTGCATGCAAGTATGAGCAGCTACAAAATAAATCGAACCGATGCACTCATGCATAGCTAGGCGTCAACTGCTTAGCCACCGGATGCGTTTATCAAGTCTCTTGGGTAACTCTTCCCGCTGCAGTTTAGAACGTACCGATAATCGATCTCTTTCCTTTGCACCGTTGCCACTTGCAATTAGGCGAAGGCATACCTTGGAAAACTTTTTGAGTGAGTGCATTTTTGTTGGCACAGGAGCCAACTCTATGCAATAACTGGTTTTCATACAGTCCGTCTGGTGCTCCATTGAGATTTTTACACGTTTCTTACCCTGCGTAGTACTTCTGTGTGGCGCATTTGGCCCCAGGTGGTTAGTTTTACCGCCTCCCCTCAACTGACATCAAAATCATCACAAGACCATTCGGTTGTGTTCGGTGTTCGTATGAAGAAATGTGGCCCTTGCAAATCGCCCGTCCAGCTCGTTGTGTTGGGCAATATGGTTTCCAAAACTGTGCATCGCTAACTCTATTGGTGATCCTTTCAATCCAATCCATTTGTGAAACTTTGATTGAAACGTTCCGTTGATAGAGGTACATATTGAGCTATCAGAAGTATGCGTAGGATATGATCCAATGGATACAGTTCTACCTTAAAGACTAATAATGAACTACGTTCGACAAAACCTTCCAGTTAAATGAGACTCTAATCACAAGAACATCAACCAATGGAAACTCTACCACTCAGCATGCATTCAAAGCTGACTCTTTTGAATTCCACTACTTAGGTAATTTGTTCCACAGAGATATAATCTTGTCTGAGAAGAAGTTGGTCCGAACCTTTGAGCTATAGTAGGTAATTTGTAGTTTAGCTAGGGCCTCTTGTACATTTAGCACGGTAAGCCCTCTCGGTAGCGTCTTGACAGACCTTTAACAATTTTTAAAGTTACTATCCAATCTTTCATGATTCGTTAACATTTCACACACACACTCACTCACTCACCCCGTGCCTCCCCCTCTCAAAACTCCTTTTGGAAGCATGACAGTACAGTTTAACAGCTACCGTTTTATATTGCGATCCCCCTGGGTATTTTTCAGGTGCAGTGGAGTTTAATCCCCATGGCTTTTACCTTGAAAGGTTTCTTTCTAACTCACTGGAACGGCCCTTGTTGAATTGAAATATCAAAGTAAATACTTTGCTCAATTCTCCAACCACCGACAACTTTGACAGCAAGTTCACCAAAGGCTTTTTAGTTCATGACCAACTGACAAGTCCATCGTTTTATTGATTGCTCAGCTGATCACTTGGTATTCGGCCTTTTCGATAAACCGAGAGAGTACGTATTTCTTGCAAATTTTTGTCTGTTAAAATGGGCGTTGTACAATGAGTGAAACGAATCCTAGATTGTAGAGACAGTCTCATCCCAGACTTCCATCGATAACCTAATTTCATATCGATCATTGCAAAAAGCTCTTCAATTTTTCCAACCCCTGACCAATAACCCACAAAAACGTTCACCCTTGTTCAAAAGGTTGTCATAGGAGTGTCTGGGTATTTTTATTTTTTCGGTCTCCAAAGACCTATTTATTTTGTTGCATTTTTCCGAGCCCGTTTTGTCTACCGTCTTTCGGTCACCTATCTGGTTGAAAAATGAAGGAAAAAGAGGTCATTTACCAGCTGAGAGCAATATAAGAAGATACGCAGTGCACGAAAAACAGATCAGTGGAAACAGTGAGTAGATGCATGAAGGCCACCGCTAATGACACCCGAGCATATCACCCAGTTATCTAACTATTGATCACACTGAGTAAAACGTGCCTCATCAGTAGGTATAACGCAGCTTACTTGAACAGGTCCTCCGGTGAAGGGTTTCACACCCTGAATTACACTATTCTTCATATCTGAACGATGGGAATAAATTTCTCTTGGAATACACCACCACATTCGGGATATTTTTCAATTACCTCCGACTGTCAAAAATACGTCTCAGTAGTCGCATATCTTCGACATTTTATTATCCGGTGTGAATACGTACATTCACTTGTAACAGTGAACAGCTTACTTTCATTTGTGGATGTTTCTTTCGGCTAAAAATGTTTTACTTTGCCTTTTACCAAATGTCTTCTTATCGCACAGGTATAAAATGCTCAGATTAATTAAATTAACTCGGCAATTTTAACCATTCTACAAGTCTCTGATATATTGTTTGTAGTTGGCTTGAAGTAATCACTACTGATTATTTATCGTATCTGTGTTTAAATGTTCCGTGTCAAGTTTACCTTAATGGCGCTTATAAAAATGCTACCACCAACTAGTTCCTTTAGATAACTGCTATTGATTAACTCTTATTTGTATTCTAGATAAACGAGTTCGGACTGACAAACTTCTTAATTTCGAAATGCACTAACTCCAAACTTATCGTGAACTTTTGAATTCAACCTTGTTGTTCACAGTGCGCTCCGAAGGGATTATTACAATAACAGTAAGGCAAACTGATAAGAACTCTAATGCTAGGGAATTTCTCTTAGTATATCCAATATACGTTTCCCGTTAGAGTTTTCCACGGTTTGGTAATCATGATTATTGTCTTCCGATATATAGAACGGGTTTTATGACCATGCACTTCCTCCCCACCCCCTGTAGCGTATAAAATATTGGAGGAAGTTATTGTAAGCTTTTACCGCTATTGATAACTAATATTATGCTTCAATATTGCTTGGACTTAATTTAAATAATCAGAAAATTAGTCATATTCTACTGAAAGTATTAACAAGGATTTCTTAAAAATACCTGTTTCACATATCGTAAATGCGCTAAAATGCTGATTGGTAAAAAAAAAACACCAAACAAAACTACACCGAAAACAATTACGCACAAATCTATCTAATCATTTCTATCCGTGTGCCCACAATTCCAGAGCCACGACCAGATGCAGTTAGAAGATTTTCTCGTGAACTTGGCTTGCTTCACATTCGTGAATCATGCCCACGCATGTAAGTCAACATCCATTCACATTGGGGTAAGGAACAAGGATGCGGTATCACATTCTTTAGAAGCAAAAGATGAAAAGTAGCAAGCTATTTTTAAGGTGGTCAGTATGTGAAACACCAGTTGACTCAAATCTGGCTCCTTCAGTTACAAGAAAGCATTCCATGTCATCTTCACTCTAGTAGTAAGTGGCATTCTGTGACAAACGTGGGTTTACGATGAAGGATATTTCGATGTCTATGGTGAAATTGCTCAGTAATCATATTCTCTTAAAAAAAGGATATTTAGTCTTTCTCTGTCTGAGGTGAACAGTGAAACGGGTATTGAACAACTTTGGTCAGAATGTACAACGAAACCGTCGAGTGTTGAGAGCTATATTAAGGTGTGTATGGGTGGGGGACCATTCCGTTTGACGGAGTGCTTGGACTGGTTTACTTTTAGGCTTTAATTGAAATTGAAGTGTCATTCTTCTTATCCTTCCACATTTCTCAGAGAGAAATATCATAGTATGAACCGGCTTCTTAAAATGAATTCGTCTTTTACCTTCTTTTTTATTTATTGAATATACAACCGTACAGTCAACATTCAGGAAGGGGGGCCGCGGCCATACAAAGGTTGCCCGGGAAGACGGGCGGCAGTGGAGCGGTTCGAACCCGGGACTCCCAGGTCACAAGTTGGTAGCCTAACCACTTGGCCACCACCGCTTTCTGTCCGCCAGGAAAACTGAAATCTGGTTTATCTAATGTAATGAATACCCGTCCAACAGACCTCCTCCTGACTTTCCTGTCAGAAACTTTTCTACACACAGAATGGGGTTACATAACTTGAATGACGCTACTCCACTAAAAGCTGGGCCTGGAATTCATGATACAGAACAACAGTTTAAGCAACAATAGTAAATTAAAGATGTATAGTTGTCATGACATGTTTTGTAAATGAGTGTGCTTCGCGAATTTGTAAGAAAGCGAGCTGGGTACTGTTCAGGGAAGGTGGGCTTATTAAGCACAGTTCTTGACGATCAGATAGATCAGTGTGTCGTTTGTTCTGTGGAAACGGAACAACGTGCATTGGTACGCCACAGTCGAACTCGTCTATCTAATACTTTTTCTTTTTATGTATAGTTTTATGAAGTGTTTGTGAGGAACCGGTAATCTCGTTTACCTTATCACAGTGATCTAACAGGATTAAGGAATGCTGACTCCATTGATTAGCAAATAGTTTGTATCAATGAGAATAGTGGAGGATTTGATTTGATTTCCTGCTGAATTTTGTCGTGTACAAAGCGAATGGAGCGTGAACTGAAAAGTTAGGAAGCGTCGGACACATGTTTCCATCAGGTTTGGTGGGTCTCATCAGAAGTGTTAACCCATAGACCGAATCGATGACCAAAACCGAGACTTGATAGATGGAATACAAGGCGAACATGTCAAATACTCCACTTCATCCATACAACAAGTAGTTAGGTTCAGAACATTTCCAAATGAGTCCTAATCCCGAAGGCTAGCTGCGAGATGCCTGAGGTTTGATGCCCATAACAAACTTACGAAGGTGGATGGAGCTATATTATGTACAGACAAAATGAAAAACGGTGAAATCAGTCACCCGGCGGTTAAGTGGAAAGTATTCTTGCGCTCTATCTGTTAAGTTTCGGGTTTGATCCTCGATTTGGATTCGCGCTGCTAGTTAGTCCCAACTAGATTGATACAGGTGTACGTTGCCTCCTAACTTTTAAGTCCACGCTTCATCCGTTCTGTACATTGCTATTCATCATTTGTCTATAAATGCATATTTCAGAGTGCATGGGTATTTAAATGATTCTGTATCAGTGATTTATCCAGAAACCTTTGATCAGAAGGGATGTTTGCTTAGATAAACTTTTTATGGGGTCGATTTCCTTTTCATTCTGCTGGTGTTTGTATTTCAGATGATGGTCTCACTTCTCTGACAGTCTGGCCTTGGTAAAACAGTGTACAACCGACTAGCAAAAGTAAGCCTAAATAATTCTTAGAAATTTGTATACACATTAATTGGTATACACAGTAAATTCATATGCTACATAATATAAAACTATCTCAAATTGGCGTGTCTACAACAATGGACGGGCAAACCGGTATGATTCTGCAGCCCTATACGCATGAATTTCCTTCAAACAAACCATGGAAGTGAATTTTACGCAAAACCAGTTTTGCGCTTATTGCCCACTGGCAGACAGAGCCATATATTTCTATATTCCGATCCAGTCTCGGTACAATTGCTTCATAAATGAATGCTCACTACGGGAAACGCGTAGCTGTAATAACAAGTTCACGTATAATCTGCTTTACTTGTAACGGACTGTTTCTCAGTTAACAATAGAAATTGCGTGTTTTGCATCGTAATCTCTGTGGAACGTAGTAAAATGTAGGCTTTATGTCCACAGAAATTATTACAATAACAATAACAATAAAGATTCCTGGGTTTTTAATACGTACTATTATTTTGTTCCTTCGTTGTCCCTCTGTATACCTTTAGATTAACTTTGATGTGATTAGCTGGTTGTGGGTGGGATCAAACGATTGTCATACTGCAGGCTTTAGTCACTCCAAAGCCTAATCCACTCGTTTTTTCACCAGTTTATGGATTTCATGATAGCATTAAGTACACATATGCGTATATTTTAGTTGTATCTCCATGCCACAATATAGCTTTGATAAAACAAACGTTTATTTTAAGGATTCCGCTCACCACCATAAAAAACTTGAATTTTACCATTTTTACGACTTCTCATTGACTACCGGGGTCATAAGTGCAGTTGTTGTCTTATTTGATAGCTGAAATGTTTTTTTCGATAGGTTCAAGTCAAAATGACCGTTTAAATGTTCTGTGAGTTATGTAAAGTCTGGAAGTTAAGTGTCACTATCGAGCTCGTCGAGATTATATACATAAAGAATTACTATACGTAAAGAATTATCGCAGAATCGTCGTCATGATTAATTACGGTTGACTTGTCTCGAGTGACTCACAGTTTGTTTGAGTGTTTGGAGAGAAAATTATCAGAGGTTTATTTGTCATTTGTCGACCAAGCTAGTCTTTCCATTACCACACTTGCCTTTTGCTTGATTAGGGATTATCTTCATCACATAAATATTTTTTCCCAGCGTTTCTCAATGTGATTCGCGCGTCTGCATCTCACTTGTCGCTTCTGAGTCAATTGGACATACTCAAAGGTTTATCTTGCACCAATAAAAGTGTACATTTGTGTACTCATTTACGCCTAGTATGATGAAGGTCATCCCATATTGTTCCCTTTAAACCGCGAGACCGAGCCAACCTCTGTGTTAACCAATGACGACCCTACATTGTTGAAATTCTGTGGCCGGTGACCTTTGTCCTCTTAACACCATTGTTATTATACTGATTGTATTCCTCTAGATAACCTTTTCTCGAACGTGGCTACCTGAAGTTGGTCCCCTCACGTGTTTACTTGTAACCCACAATTTGAAGAAGGGCACTTTTGTATATTATTCGTTCTATTATCACAAGTATGTTAGTAATTTATTGTTAGCTGGAACTGAACTTAAGAATCAGGCCTAAGTATCACTCAACCATTGGATGACGTTCTGGTTCACACATTCTCATTTGAAGCAACACGAACGTAAACTGTGTAAACAATCCAATAATGCGTTTGAAATAAACAGAATCTAGATAAAAACCTGATGTTGAATTTCAGATCCAAATCATTGGTTCCCTTTGGTCGCATGTCTCATATCTTTGAACCGGTTTGGTTTCATGTGAGATTTAATTACTCGTTAAGTCAGTCATTTTACTTCATAGTATAATTTTGGTGCGATAATAGCCTGTGAACGTGCCTATATGCATAAATGAAGCCAAGCTTTGCATGCATGTCACAACATTTGATGTGTTGGTTCTATTCCATGATGCACTTGGCCCCAGACGATCAACGTGTAAGTCGACATTCTTTGTTTTTTGCCATGGTGCGATTTATAGTCCAAATAGTGACATTTTCTAATTGCAAAACATCATCATCATCGCCATCAGTACCATGATCATCGTAGTCCTTACATACTTCCTTATAAGTCGAAACCAAAACAATGTAATGAAAACAGTTTATTTTGATTACATTCAATAGTTGCACAAATACTTATTTGAAGAGGCAGTTTGTGGTTATCAGAATAGTACTCGAACTGAGTTAATGCGGACGTCGATTTGGACTGAAAATTGCCAGAATAGCGCCAAGTTAGGTATCACCAAGACGACTTGTTGATACAGTTGTTTATAATGAAAAACGTATGCAGATAACTATCTCAAGTTTCAATCACACATCCATTCATTCTTCGCTGTCCATTCCCTGTCGGAATGATCCGCCTGTTAGCTGGCCAGTATTCACTAAATTTCATTGCATGCTCTTGGGCTCGCTTGTTTTGGTTGGCTCTCCGGAAGATACATAGCGGTACTAGTACAGTGTCATCCGATCTCGCTGTATAATCGCCACGGTAACGTAAGGCGGAGACGAATTTTGATGCGCCCTGGCAACGTTCGCCCTTTCAAACTTTTCGATAAAAAGTTGACATTCATTTTTATTTCGTTCAAATCTATTGTAACTTTTTCGATGACCTTCCAGAGGCATAAATATATCGTTGATGAGGGCATTTTGGGGGTAAATATCGTAGCCACCATGTTCCGTTGATGGTACTTGATGCATCACGATGCAGTTAAGGAATACAAGTGAAACATATTGAGGTTAAATCACGTTAGGCTGGGTCGCGTTCGTGGAGAACACAAGAAATGGATAAAAGTAAACTCAAAGTTGTCATCACCTATGAGAAAGTTCAAAAATGACTGTTAATGATCATAACTGTTTGTTGGTTGTCTTCGAATACGAAAGCACCTTCACTGATCTCAGTCAAGACTGTACCAAGCAAATTGTGACACATAATGGTCTATATGAGTGTTTGTTGAATAAGTACTGCCAGACTGTCCCTCCAAAGGTTTACAACAAGTGCCTCCAGATAGCGAGACTCGTGTCCACAATGCAGTTGAATGAAGGATGAAGACCGCAGAGTAATAATCCCAATATCCTTTCAGACAGATCTTTTATACTTGCGAAGTAGTACGTACCATATTACTCTTTCGAGACAGTAACCATTACGAACTAGTGGTATCAGACCCGTTTTGTACACATTTTCTGGGGCAGCTTTAAATTAAGTCTTCCACACTCATTGAAGTCAGCAAGCTAACCGCGGCTCATAAATGAGACTACACCACAAGATGTTGGCTTGTCACCCGAAAACTTGGTGCAAACACGCCTGGCAAGGAAAGACATTGAGGAGGACCACTCTGCTAGTTATCTGCTGAGCTGCATTCCTTGAAAAGGTTTCCCGGAGCATGAACGACGACTCACTCAACTTTTGAGAGGAGGACTGAATTTTGAACTAGGCAATGTCATGCTACATCAGCCATCCGTAATCCGTCAAATCAATTCAATTGTTTGCTTTATACTCTTTGCTTCGTTTTATTTTTATAAGCGTTTTATTTAGTCATGGGGAAAATTGCGCTTACCGAATTTTCACAGATCACTATCTCCAATTGCGCATGCGTGCGCGGTTGGCATGAAGATCACCTCCCGATTAAATGCGTCAGAAGACGAGCCTACAATATGCCTTCTACAGACGAACTTCGAAGACAATGAAGTTGCTCTCAGCAAAACCTCATGAGTCTGTCAAGTTCCACAGATTTGTAATTTGTTGACTTTCCTCGCAGTTGATAAACTCCGGCTTGCACATTCTCCTACCATTCACTGAAAATTTTCCCACCTGAAACCTCATAGTATGCATTTCAATCTGTCCTACTCCGGCACTCACTCTCTGAGTATTTCCTACCATCCTTCGAAATTCTTGGATGCTACTAAGTAATAAGAAGTTGGCAATGGAAAAAGACTTCATGCAAGTAAACCGTGCCGGTTCCTTTTGTCAACGAATCCGTGATCAGACAGATCACTGTCGTTGTTTCTTTTTCCCCTATTTCCTCCGGTTTACTGGCACTCACGTGCTGAAGTCCACCATGGTGAATGAATGCCACTCGCAAAGTTTGTACACAACACAGTTTCGAGCAGCATCCGGTTCATTGATGGGTGGTAAAATTATTCAACTGCATCTGCAAAACATTCCGGCTGCGATATCTCCTCCACTCATTCTTCACTCGTTCTTCTTGTACAGTATAAAACCTGAATAAGCAGGAATAGAATTCGATTGAGGATATTAACTGTCAGGATACATACTTTGGTATATCTGTTTTACGGAACAAAGAAATGTTCCAACGGATAAACGTTTGCAAACCATTTGTGTGAACGCGAAAAGAATGCTCATAATATTTCCCCTAGTAATTTCAGATTTGCAGTAAGTTCAGTCGACATGCAATCGAGGTAATCCTACACAACTCTGCCCTTATCGAAAACATCAGCACTAGAAAACGAGCATCTAATGATCGAGGTCGGTGGCAAATGATAGGGTTTGATCTCTCATCCTTAGTTGACTCATTCGTGCTAAAGAGACGTCTTATATGAACTTCACGATTGGCCTGGTCCCCGACCTCTTGTATTGTCAGTGCCTTTAGTCTTACAAACGGACCCCGTTAAATTGCATCGGTAAATGAGCTCCCTAAGCTTATAGTTAAAAATCAAAGCATTCCCAAAACTGTTTCTTTCGAATAACTTGCTGTCGACCTCACTCAAAACCTATCCTGATCTGCTTATGTCATCAGCGCTTTCAAAAATGTTCGAAGACTACCTTGCTATCCATATAGGCACAGGAAACTGGCCGTCCCATATGATCTCAGTTACACATCGGTCATATCACTCCACAATATTTATCTCTGGTCTGAAAGAAAAAGATTTCACCTTGCTTTCAAGGTCCCTGAAACTTCTGTCCAGTTACACTGGAGTTGATAGACTTGTTTCTATTGAGTTTTCTTATTTCCAAGCGTTTTGACACTTGAATTACCTTTATTGCCCGGATTAGGCTTGATCAGCGGCACTGTTTGCACCGAGAAATCAAAAAAGCCTCGGGTAAATCGATCGCGTTCATTATTTTTTCTCATTTTCCACAGCATAGAACTTGTTATGTTGCCTTTTTGTTGATCGCAATTTTTTTTATTTCTCCATCGTCTAAGTTCATAAATTCTTGAAAAAGCAGCAGTAGTAGTAGTAGTAGTAGTAGTAGTTGTTGTTGTTGTTGTTGTTGTTGTTGTTGTTGTTGTTGTTGTTGTTGTTGTAGTCATTCGGAACAAACCACAGAAATTCGTATTTTCTAAATTTTAAGGTGATGAATGTACACAGTACAACAATCAAAATAAAGAAGTGCTACAATAATTGAGGCAGTGGCATGAATTACGAATAATGAATGAAACTAAGGTTTAGTTCAAAGTTCAGACAGATAAAATTTCCGCAGAAACTGTATCAGCACACTCAGACATTGCAAAACTAAAAATAAGGTTCGTTACTGCAATATTTTGCTCCTACTGAGCTCCTCTGTGCAAACGACGAAACTCAGTTTTCCGCATGGAGGAGTTCCATATCGCACGCATTCGGATCTCAATCGCACTCGCTTACAGAATTCTCTTGCTACCGTCAAAATTCCAGTCTAGGCTTGTAACGACCTAACACTGATACTTCGGTTATTACAATATACACATTTAGTACTTTTCTCCACTTGGCTATTGTGACCCTCACCGGGAAGATTAACCTAACCATAACAGGATTTTGGCTCTGACTTCGATCAGTGCCATAACTGCTGAGCCGTAAATCAATGTAGATGAAAATTGATGATATATTTATCTGTTAAACAAAAAAGGAAGACAAAAGATTGTTCACTCAAGAAAAACTGCTCACCATCAATGTTGATTGTAGCCAGTTGTGTTATTTACTTGAGTGAAGCAAAACGTATATCGTACCGATTTCCCTCAATCTTCATGCAAAGGCGATTACACTTATCTTGCTGCTCTATGTGAACTCACTGAATTCGTTTGACAGTGTCGCAAACTTTTCAGGATAATTTTCGTTCATAACGTCTTAGTGCAAAGCACTACCCTATAGTACCCCATAGTAAATTCTGATTTCTCCTCATAAAACGGTTGTAATGCTTCTCTGATGATTCAACGTTCCCTTGTCAGTCGACTAAATAAGATTCGATATCTAAGTTTGTGATTACTATTTCAATTTCTTACCGGTTGGTGATTTTCCCATGACGACTTCGGTAATAATCTCATTACACATAAGTGACTGTTCGAGAAAGTTCATGTTTGTAAATTTTCTAGCTGCTCTTGTGTTATGAACCCCAAACTGTTAAAATCACTTCAGATATTATGCATTTTCTTTCTAAAAATGTCATTCCTATGCTCGGGAATGCACCTCGTTTAAAAACTACTGATATGTTCACCCCGAGAGACTGGAAAACGCCATCCCGTGATTTTTCGACCGTTGTTTTTATCTTCCTATCGACCAATCTCGGTTCCCAAATGTGATCAGATGATTCAAGGACGCGGTTCCCTCCGGAAAAACAAATGTTTGATGTAAGATATTCCCAGTACGTTCCGGTAGACCATGGTAACGCAAAACTGATCGGTCTGTTTTGTTAGCAGAACTGCTGGCAAAGTTCTCCTGCCAGAATAGGGTCAACCGTACATTACGTATTCATTCACGCATTGTTCCTAATTTCTTGGCCAGTGTGTTTGATGCCATCCTGTGCAAAAACAGGTCATGACGTAGTTACTAATTCTTTACAAAACAAATTCGTGTACATAAACAGATAGTCTGCATAGATCAACTTACGGAGTTGGTGAATTCTGTCTTGCACAATTATGTTTGGGCATAACAAACGCAAGTACAAACCCCATCGGCGCAATTAGCGAAGAACTCAAGTAGTGAGGTTTTTATCGATAACCGATTACCATGACCAACAAAATGTCCTGAAAGTAACAGAATCATTCAGTTTCTGAGGAATTCTGAAATAAAAATTGTTATTTTTGCCTCTAACGCCTAGTGTACCAGCGACTCATTTCATATTTCTCTTGTATATAAGTGACCAGTCCCCTCTCATTCTGAGGAGAAATCTAGATTAATCAGGCCTCTGAACTCGCCAATGTTACGTTACCCAGTTTCATACTGATATCGTTGCATCCAGCACAAACTTCATGATTCAACACAACTTTTCATTTGCAAACACCTTTCTCAACACAAATTCGAATAGAGAAGTCAGAAAAATGACTTTCCGTAATGTGTCCATGGTCATTTCGTTTCATCTGTACGTCAGCAAACTGCAGTGATTTTTATAATAAGTGAGACAATGTCTGTGAGATGAAGACAAGATTGCCAATCACAATGGACAACACCAAACAGCAAAACAAAAAGACGAGAGAGGGTAAGGGTCAATCACCAAGGCAGAGCTAATGTGACCAACCATTCACGTTGTTTGCATAGATCGGGTTTAAGAGTATGAATGGCTAGAGTTCCGGCAATTTTCAGTAAGTCTCTCTCATCTTTTTCCCGTTGTTGTGTCGTGTTATCCGTTGGGATTGGCGATCTTGTCTTCAGCTGACAGCTAAGAAGGCTGGGCAAAACATTTCCGGATACGCAGTACACATACGAGGTGCAGATGACCGGGTAAGGAAAACGTGAACTGCAACCTAGTGTGATTTTTGCTGATTGATAGCAATTAATGGAACCAAATATCAACAGCAGAGCGCAGTTCACAAATCATACGGGTAGCTGTACTCGGACTGTAAGCATGGAACTCAATCGGTGTCACTGGAGGGTGATGATTTTCTACGAATAAAAAGTGGTTTAAAACAGAAGCACAGAATTGATCTTTTACGAGCTGCCTTTGGTGATCACGGGCCTTCAAAAAGCAGTGTCGTATTGGTTTGCGGAAATCACGCATGACAGGCGGTCCCTGAATGATGAGACACGATTTATGGAGGCCACTACAGTAGACAACATTACTGCTTTGCAAGCGATGGAGGAGGATGCGCGAGTAACAGTGTCACAGCTGGCGAAAGCCATCGAGATCTCATTAGGATCAATCCGCACCACCCGACATGAGGAGCTCGGCCTCAGAGGAGTTTGCGCAAGCTGGGTACCCCATCAGTTAAGTGAGGAACAGCAAGCAGTTGGATTGATGCCGCACCATGCTTGCCAGGTTCGACGGTGGATGTTCCAACGCACTTTGCGAGACCATCAGTGGTGATGAGACCTGGGTGTACGGTTTCTATCCAGAGACCAAGTGGACGCCGGTTGATGGGGCCGCGGCTCAGAAATTCCGACCAGGGCGCAGTGTGGCAAAACAGATGATGGCTGTGTTCATNATGGCCAAAAACAGTCATGTGGCTACTGTACTGTTCTTATGGCAAAGCATAGTCACCGGAGATTGGTAGGCCACCCATTGTCTACCGAAAGCTGTTGCCAAGCATCATCCAAGGACTCGAACACGAGGGACCCTGCTGCAACATAACAAGGCACCTGCACACAGGTCCCAGGTCGTAGGCGGTTTTCTGGTTAGAGAACGCATCCATGAGGTTGGTTACCTACCCTAAAGTCCAAACCTGGCTCCGTGTGACGTTTTTGTTCCCAAATGTCAGGTGCATGATGCATGGAACCCGATACAGTTGCAGAGGATGCCTTTATTGAACTGGTCGAAGGAATACCCGCTTCGACATGATCGAGCTATTACAGTAAATGATTTGAGCGCATGAAACTGCATGAACGCTAGCAGTGTATACTTCGAGAAAATGGGATGCTTATTTTTGTGTAACAACTAAAACATTTTGTGAATCCGGAAACTTTTTTCTCAACCCTCGTATTATCTCACTCACTATAAAAATAAATTTTACTGCACGTGTAAAGATGCAGCGGAATAACATTGTGCAAATCCATTTTTCTGAATTCATTATTTGTTTGCCTGCTTAGATTAACCACGAATCAACAGCTCCCATCCCAGAAATAATCGAGTAACCAATTTGAGCATGAGAAGACTTGATTTTAAGTTAATCCCACTCGAATGTGGTTTCCTTCTCCGCCACCAAAACAGTGGATTGGTGAAAATTAAGGGCTATTAGTTTGCAAAATATGCGGTGGTGTGAGTTTTCTCCACTTAGTTGTATTTAAGATTGCATTTTTAAATGTAAACTTGATCCATCGTTTTTTACCAGATGCTGAACACATCCTGGATCCCCAATAAAATGTGCTATATTCGGATTTCAACGTTTTAACGAGAAACTCTCTACTGGTACTTAGCGTTTGTGACGGCAATCAAAAAGTGGTAGAAATGGAGTGTGATGACTGAATTAGTTCTTTAAATGTCCACGTTGCGGCCAATCGATCGATTGCTACTCCGTTTCAAGATAGCGAAATCGATTGGAACTTATTGTGTCCGAACACTTTTCATTGATCAATGCATCTAATGGTTATGTAATCAAGTAGAGGTTTGTTGCATGCCTTTCCTTTGATCAAACTAAAAGCGGGCACCTCCCCGAGTTTGATATCTGTTTCTGAAAGGAATTTTTGATTAACAGCAAAATATCACTTGTATTCACAAGATCAGATACAAAAGTTTACAACTTATATCGCTAATACTTCGGATTGGTTAAGTTGCAAGAGTTTGGGAATCTTGCCAATTCAGTTTTGTGACTAACGTTACTACAACCATTGCAGATAAAACTAATGACTTATTTTCAAAAATAGCATTTATCTTTATTTGAGTTCTGAATACAGCAACCAAATCCCACATAAAAAGAGCTTCTTTAAATATGAAGCACCTTAGACTTTCTGAAAAAACCAGTGTGTAGGTTATTAAGTCGCATAGTATCATTATTGTCATTGGAGATGTGTGCTGCTCAGATCGTGTTAGTTATATGTTGGAAAACTGTCCCGTTAACCTTTCTGACCTTAAACAGTTTTCACTTAATGTATCTGTTTTTTCACCTCTCTGATGCCAAAGTTTACCCCATCATTAGTGATTTTTCTTTGATGTTTGGTTCTAAATGAATTTCACTACTTACTGGTATGAATATCGCCCGGTTATTTGAAAGTGGGATGAAAACTCTCCCTTTACAAGATAACTTGTTTTGTTTTGTTTTTCTTTGTCGGTGCTGCTTTTGTTGTTGAACCCGTACTCAAGTACATCATATTCATAGGCATTTCATTCATTAAAGCATTCTTAGGCTGAATGAATCCTCGGGACAAATAACAAGGGGTTGGGTTTATTTAGCCGTATAAGTTAACGTTCCTAAAAGCACGATCATCAATGATTACCGGTATTTTTTGGATGTTCACGGCAAGTACTAAAACGCAATAGGAATCTGAAACATCTGAAACATTTGAACGGGCGAGTTAGAAGACAAACACTACTAGAGGAATTTCTTCTGATATGCAGCATGAAGGGTAAGAAATAATTTAATAACTGAAATGCTTGCGATTAGAAAAAAATAATGTTCTTTGTGACACCTTATTTGGTTAGTTTCACTGTACCAAACAGCGCTGTCTCTCTGGCTGATGATGTTGTGTCCCTATTTATGGCTATTCTTTGACGCAGCCGTTCCTCACGTCACTCGAGATCTCGTTCCGGTTCCCGACTTTCAATTCCTGACCCTCGCACTCTACCCCCGCATCAGGTGGAAAATGGAAACTGTTTAACAAAACACATCAAGCACTGGGGTTTACCGTTGAAGTTGAAACAAACAACACATGGACCTCTTTAGATGCTTCACTGAGAAGACAGATCCACAGAAAGAAAACATTAAATGGTCAATAGGTTCGTTCTTATGAAATATAAAAGTGATCTAGTCCGGTGTCTGGCCTTCAGATTCCGGGAAGTTTGCTCAACAGACACACTGAATAAAGAATTGTTTCATCGGCCAAACGCTGCAGGACAATGATTACCCGGACAATTTTGTTGACAAGAATATTCGGCCCACTCCGGGAAACGAAAGCCTCGTCTGTGTCCCCAAGGGGTCCCCTAAAGGGGCCTCATACACCAGAAGTCTAGTAAGGTCACTGGGAGCGGCCGTAATTTCCATTTTTCCAGCAACCAAACATGGATCGGTGTTCCCTACATCACCGCTGATAAGAATGCAAATGGAAGACAAACTGCCGAAACTGGCCCATTCCCTGTTAATTTGTTCTTTCAAGTGCGTCTGGGGCGCATGTTACGTAGGTAAAACATTTATCTCAAAGCGTTAAGGAGCACCACTGGCAAGAGCAAGATCGGCACAATCTCAAACGCAATCGTTGGTCATATCCTAAACACCGGACACCAGATCGAGCAGAGAAAGCTTCCGATTTTGTTCATCGCATACCACTCAATCGACCGAAAGTGGCCCGAGTTTTTGTGCTAGCCATGACCAAGGTGATCGCCATTCACCTAGTCCACCCAAACCTGTGTGCCCAAAAATACTAGTTCAGACAGTTCAATTGTCTTGTTCTAGTGTGAACATGACGTGTCCCTTGAGCCAAGTGCAGAAAGGTTGCATCAACTACTACACTACAAGTTTTTCATTTCGCTTGCTCGTCAAACTTGGCCATTTGTTTGCAAGCGCTGACGATGTCACCTAAGCTGGTGATGAAGGGTTTGCAAACAAACTGTCAAGCTCGGCTAAACCGGCGAAACGGAATTCACTACACCCGAGCTACAAGAACCGATTTTCAATACTTTGTAAAACACCAAAATTTTTCACATACAGACACATTCTCTACCCTCTATCTCTTAGGAATGACCTTGAACCGAGCCACTGGCTATCGTTATGTTAGCATTTTTCTACTACATGGTACGTAAGAGCACGACTGGGAATATGCAAAAAAAATTGTTCGCTCCTTTTCTCAAAGCTGTGGAAGTATTCAAATTTCCAGAACGACCTTGTCCTTTTCTAGTTGCTTCCAAATGCGTCGAATGCACATTTTAGTCTTTATCAACCTGAGTATCCTTTGAAACCCCCGATCATCCCCTTAACATTCATAATCAGAACACTTACCACCAAATACATGGGAATTACCATAGAAAACAGTCTACGGTGGTCTTATCTTGCGCAAACCTGTGCGCTAAACTGTCACCCATCCTTCCAGATGCACAAACTAGGACGATTTCGAATGAAGCACTTAACTGTGCTATTTCGTTTATTAGCATATTTTTCTTATCATACTTCACTGTTCCTTATACTACTTTGAAAGAATTTCATTAGTCTCCGTTACAGTTGAGTAACTATCGGTCGTGTTTTTTTGGTCCAACAAATATGATTATTTCAGAACTGTGGTCATGTATCCTTCCAGAAGAATGTTCCCTGCAAAGCTCTTAACGACTACACTCCTCTGCTCAATCCCAATCTATCTACATGCCGTTCCCATGCCACAACCGGGTTAAATTTTCGCTGCTTATAATATCCTATGAACAACTAACGTGAATCAACAGTGTCCCCATTTGGCTCGTATTAAAACTGACAAGAATGTCCTAGGCGAACTCACAGTATAAACATGTACATAAATGATCCTCTATTTATTTAAGCTTCACCATGTTGTGTATGACATTCATTCCGGTGTAACAATCAACATATATTCTTCGATTTAAATGTAAACGTAGAGATCTGCACAAGCCATTACAAATACAATACAAACACCAACTGCTCACCATCGCTCACCCGGAGCTATCACTGTAATCCTAAATTTACATAATATCGTTTCACGAGAGTGCTGGAGGACTTGATTCAATTTCATAGGGAAATTCGTCGTGTCTAGAGAAAATGAAGCGTGATCTGAAAAGCTAGGAAGCAGCGGACAGCTGTTTCGACCTAATTGGGTCTTATCAGCTGTGCGAATTCATCGATGCAACTGGAGATCGAACCCGGGACATCACAGATAAAACTCAAGCATGCTACTCGCTCGGTTGCCGGGCAGCTGATCAGACCGTTTTACATTTTCAATTTACGCGATATAGCACAACCCATTTCATTTACTGATCCAAAGCGAAGATAAAAGAGAAGCTGTGTTTGTCTGAGCAGCACTCTCTGACCTTCCAGACGCCTCCTGGTGTTTGAGTACTGTCGACTGTCAGATGGAATGCGATGTATGTGCGCGGCTTCGGCCCAGCAAAGCCGACATTCGGTTGAACGAATGCCGATGCCTCTGCAGCCCGATAAATACGTGGGTGAAACGTCGATAGCGAGGAGGTGGAGGCTATTACCATATGAAAACTTATCGATAGTCATGGTTTCGAGAGTACATCCTTAGTTTGCTTGTCATCCAAAATGCATGTCGAATATCTCTAAATTGAAAGGACCTCGGTGATAGAGGATGGCAACAGTAAAGCTGTTTACTCTGGTTGTCACAACTGGTCAGGATAATTGGATCAGAGTCCTTACTCGTCGCAAAGTGACGATTGACCGTTAAGTTATCCGTGATGTGAACTGTGAGAGAAGTTTAGATTTCAAAAGCGGAACGAACGCTGAAATGGCGTGGCGATTAGGGCGTGAGGAAACGGGAGTGAACTTTTCCTATGTTTGTATTTGTTTATGTGAGGTGTTGCGGACTGTTGTACTACTCGGTCCCCAAACCAGAGGAAAACAGATTGGAAATAATATATGATGAGATCGCTTGCAGCGCATAAACAAGTTTGTTAGATTATCCGCGTAACTGTGATCGACTTAGTATGGGATAGAGATAGAGCATTCTTGAACAATGACCATGCTACGGGCCGTTTCACACGGTAACAGGGCTAGTGCTTGTTTGTGAATGTTATTTTTTCAATGAGAAGGAGCAAGTATCAGATGGGAATGACAAATATGTGTCAGGTGTTTTCTGTACATTGCAAAGTTGATGGGAAATTTAAGACTTCCGGTAAAAGAGATCTAGTATCTGAACTCAAGAAGTGAAATAGCTAACAGGTGTGAATAGCAAGAGTATACGGATTCGAGGGTGCCATTCCATCATACCCACGAATCACGTGAATATTCTGCAAGATGGAGTGCAACTAATTTTAATCGCGAAAATATGCCACCATTCAACGCCAGTACTTTTACTTAGTTCTGTTTATATGGAACAGTTTAGGAGCTATGGATTGTCTTATGAAAGTGTACTCGTCTATTAGAGTCAACATGATGCTCACCCCTGATAGTTCTTAGAAGCATTGAACAGCTGTTTCATCCTTATCACTGTAATGAGTTGGACCACGCCATTTGCTCACTTCAGCGTACTTGGCAACGTGCCATGTGGCTCCAATGTGATATATGTGCATGCCGCAAGGAAACGTTTCATCCATGGTGTCTATATCACTCTTCTCATGTAGATAATCATTTAGACCACTCCACTGAGAATCTCCTGTCTGTGGATTGTTCAGGCTCGTGCAAAGATTCGGTATATCTTCAGCTGTCTCACGCATCCGTTCTCGGGAAAAATTCGGCTTCATATTCGACATCACGACGATACTGCACTTTGATGTGGTGTGATGGCATTTGTACGTCTGTGATCTAATGATCTACACAGGATAGCTTTTGTCAATTCAAAGATCTAATCGTGCCTGGTAGGTCAAAGGGCAGATGTCGGACGAAACCCGTTCTCCTGATCCTCCAGGTTGAGAGTTCGACTAGAATTTGCGTTTCAGTAGGTAAAAAATGGTGGAGGAGAAATCCATGGGCCTATGATTCGCTTCACTCGCTGCCTTGTGGTTAAGTTCTCGTCAAAACTGAAGACCTTGGTTGAGTACTTTAAACGTTACGCTCAGTGGTTGGGCCCTGCAGTACCCGTCCATCAAAACACCATGAATGCACAAAAATAAAATAATTCCATAATGCATCGGTAGTCGCGTAGGATAATCAGGACCGCGCAGCCCATTGCGTCGATTGGGGTGGGTAGTGATAGGTGGGCTACTATTGATCAATCCCAATCTGGGTTTATTTCTTTGTCTTCCGTACCCAACCCTCGCCCTTTGACTCTTCTTCCGACCTGTAACAGTGTCTCAAATAACTTGGATGTTGAGTTCATTTCCAAGTGGCACTGTGATTAGTTTGCCACAAAGAGACTGCAGATTTTGAAGCCTCATAAATCACTGAATCTGGGGACCTTCAACATGAAGACTCTGATGCAGGTGAGTGAACAAGCTTGTCTGACGTGTACAATGGAATCCTTAGGGATCGATATTTACTGTATATCGGAGACTCGAATTCAGGATCGTATTAATATACGTCACTTAAGTACACCAGATCTATCCTCGAGGTACGTTATTGGCACATCAGGCAACGATGAAGCTCGTTCAGTAGGTTAGCGCGGGGTAGGTATTGTGCTCAGTAACAGGGCTGAGTCCTCTCTTACTGACTGGGTCCCCGTCAACAGTCGTTTATGTGCTGTGCGTCTTCAGGGTTCAGTCAGGTTCCGGAAGAGAAGCAACACCAAAAGATGGTTGTTTATCACATCGGCAGATACACCGAATGACTGAAGTTCTCATACACAAAAGTACACTTTCTAAACTGAACTCGCCGATCTCATTTGGATGAGTCGAAGTTCCGACATAGTAGTACTTGCAGGTGACTTTACCGCACAGGTTGGAAAACTGAGCGAATCATAAGTTTGCCTAGGTCGTAGTTGTGCTCTGTCCTGTCAACGAACAAATAACGGTGATCGACTTCTTCAGTTCGGCTTGGCCGTGGATGTATTAATCATACTTTTACGTTGCGTCAGATCCTTGAGCTGCATCATACTCACCGTCGGCCAACGATCGCAGTGTTCCTTGGCCTGAAAGGAGTCTCAGGAGAGAGGAGACTCAGTTGATCGCGAAGCTCTGATGGGCTCCCTTCTTCGAAAAGGAATGCCCCAAAAGTACGTTAACCTACTGAGGTCACTGTACTCTCATACCTCCGGTCCTGTAACGGTTTACAACAATGCAAGTAGGTCGTTCGTCACCAGCAGCGGCGTCCGTCAAGGTTGTCCTCTTTCGCCGTTCCTAATCAGTTTCATTGTAGACGAAATACTGGAGAGCGCACTAAGTGGACTCCAAAGCGTAGATATTGAATGAGCAACTGGAGAAAAGCTGCGCTATTTAGAGTACACCGATGAAGTACTTCACATGGCTGACGCTGTTCATAGGCTTCCCCTGAATCTGTACATTGTCGGCAGGAGATGGGGAACAGTTTAAACTAAAATACATTCAAGGCATTTTTGGGGATTAAGATTAAGACCGAATAAAGTCGAATACGTAAAGAGGTGGGACAAGTTTGTTATGCGCTGCCAGTTCTGATTAGCTAAATACGGAAACATAAATGGCGATATCATCAACATACTTAAAATGTTATACAGGAAGAGTGATCGACAAGTCACTAATATCAACCGCAAAACGATAGGGTGAAATAGCAACAAAATGAAGAACATCGAACTACTGAGTGATGGCGCTGACTGCCTTCTTCTCCATTTAAAATACCGATCTCTTTGGGAAAAGTAATCACCAAGGCATTCAAGAAGAGAACTGGGACAACTGAACGATTGTAACAT
>UZAN01039521.1:0-15884 GCA_900618425.1 Echinostoma caproni
AAAACAGCACTTGTTGGTCCATAAAGTGCGCTTTGTGTGTCCTACAAACAGTCAAACAGACAGACGATGTCATCGGCGTACTCCAAATCGCACCGCTTTTCTCCAGCCACCCAGTCACATTCTACCATTGTTGAACTCAATATGCCGGGTACTTGATACATTTTTGTAGAATTTAGAGAACATTTACAATTACAGCAAGCTTGCTTTCCACTTTATGTTTGTGAATAATTAAATGCAAAAGCAGTCCCTCGGTAGGCAGTCTTCCAAGGCACGTGGTGATTAATAGCAAATCAAGACAGACAGTTCATTGTTGAAACCAAACGATCACGTAAAATCCGTGGACCAGGTAGGGCAGGTCGACTTTCTCAAATTCTTTGGGATGGAAATGGTTCGAACTATCAAATATTGCAGTTTAGTCATAATAACCACCAACAGTTGCATTTATTTTCGTTGCGGACAAAGATGGACTCATTTTTGATCTGTGAAGCGAGTGATTCGAGGATAAATTATCTTTGATCCTAATGCAAGTAAGTCGAAAAGAAATTTTTAACCGCTACATGAGTGGTGCTCCCCCCCCCCCCCACACACACGGACTTCGCACGCAACTTTGTGTCAAAACGGGTACCATAGACATCCGGAGTTTGTAATTCAACCGATTACCGTAGTCAGTGATTGACAGACTTGTGTAAACTACGGTCGTGCTCACTTCACTCCTTATGACTTTGAAAAAAAACAAAGATATCCAACTTGGTTTCTAAATGCCATTTGCCAACCAGAGTGCAGTGGAAGAGGCTTACTGTTAATGAGAAAACCAGAACTGATGCCTTTCGTGATATCTTTGTCATAACACATAAGATAGCCAGATCGTGAAAGGATTCCTGACCGCACTGTTGCGCGACACTTGAAGTATAATGCAAGTATGTTCAATTATGCTAAATGAAAGTGTACATTTGAATAAAACAAGTAACACAATATGAGCAAAATTGATATTGGCCATCAATTTCGCGTGCTCTCAATCAGCTGTCTACGCACATTAAGTCGGTCAAATTTTTATCACAAGATTACCAAATATGGACATTTACACAATTACATGGGGTCAAGCAGAAGGTACTGGGTGGTTGAACCAATACCGAAGTCATTTGGGTATGGTTGAAAGAGGAGGAGGGGGATGTTAGCATAGGAACAGTTAAGTAATGGAAAACGATTAGCCGTGGTGGAAAGATAGAGTTAGACATTGTTACGTAATACGAAAAAGATGCAACCAGAAATGAATTCGAATAGACACAGAAAGTTAACCGAGTAAAAAATTAATCATTTAAGTAGGTCAAATAGAGTTACGTAATAAGAAAATGAGAAGAGCGAAATGTCAACAATGATGTAAGAGAACTGTTGAGATGATGGAAAGGAAAGGGGAGGGAATTGCCATGGTAACAACAACTGCATCACAAAGGCCTTTTGCACGCATAGGTCAGGCTTTAAACTGCTAATGGCGGCCAATGTGCATAGGCAGCTGATTGAGAGCACGCGAAATTAATGATCAATATCAATTCTGCTCCTATTGTGTTATTTGATTTATTCAAATGGATCAAACGGAAAGAATGTTTCCGAAAGTGTTCTTGGATATATAAGTTAACAAAAGTAGAAGGTTAGCTCCAGGATACCTACGTGAAAATAGTTCCAAAGGTATAGAATCTGTGCAAAATTGAACACGTGTTCGTTCAACCATAGATTTGCACCGCAACATATGGTCAAACATATTCCAAAATAGTTGGTGGCCAGAATACGACTTCTTAATCCACTTAGAAGTCTGCTAACCAAGTGAAGCGGTCGGAAAGCCATGTGGTTTGATTTTACTAGGTGTGAAACGATCGAAATGTTGATGGTTCTAATCACTCTATTATTAAACCAGACCGAGGGGTGCCCGCGGATGTATTCAAATAAAATATCTGCTAGTGAGTCTAATATACATCGTCCCATAGGATTAGGTAAATAAGTACACAAAATGACTTCAGAAACAGGAGAGAAATCTTTAATTGACAGAGACTAACTGCCTCCAAACTTCACCTTCAGGCACATCCCTCAGGTTTCCTAGTCAACCGCACACTCGGAAGTACTAGATTTGAGTTTCGCTCTTATCAGTAGTACATATTCACCGTCAAGTTCAGTGTTTGAACTCCGGACCCATCGCATGGAAGGCGTGTGTGTTACCACTGTGCCAACCAAGTCATGTCAGGGTTGAACAGAATTGCTAATTCATGTTATTCAGATGTCATCTTTAGAGATAGCCAGTGAGTTCAATTTCACCCGACCGCAACAAGGTAGACACGACTGAATTTTCGTTAACTCCAATCGAAATCCTCCCACCAAATCAGATGTTCCATGCAGGTTAAGGGCTAATTGGTTGAGAAATGTGCTTGGTGAGTGAAGTCTGAAGGATGGCCAGTTTCAATCAATGAATAACAATTATCCGAAAGCACTACCCACAAGCACCTGTGAGTTAAATGTGAATTATCCTTAATTTGAAAGCGCTAAAGTGACCTGGAAATGAACGCAACTCGAAGTTTTGCTGTGGGGAATGCTTTTCCACAAATGTACTTAGTTGATGTGTCAAAATTCCCACAGTGATGTCACCCTTAAAAGGGAGTGGTGTGTAAACAGTTTTCTTCTCAACAATGGTGATCTTATTTGGCAACCAGTAACGCCTAAAATATTGCCACCAAACCACTCTGGTTATCCGTTTGGAAGTAAAACCACTTGAATAAACCTCAGTTCAGTCTCAATGGTAGTTTGTGCACATGTTATCTGCGACACTGTAGCCGGGCACTGAATCAGATTTCTTTTCGTTTCAATGGTACATAGTTTTGAAAATGGATATGCTGATTATTTCACAATGGCTTCCTGTGGATGGTGCGTACTGGACAGTTCCGTCTGATTGACGACCTAGTGGAACGTACAGAACTACGAGTTATTCATTCTTCTCGTTCTCCAGAGTGCAATTTGTTTAAAAGAACTGAGTTGAATACTTTTAATAGTCGTGTCAGATTGACACTGTTATCCAAAAAGCACAAAAAATCGTACACTTATCACCTATAAAATTCGTCCGTTCGGAATTCTCCATCTTTACCGTGCAGACATCTATGATGAGGGTAACAAGAGGAGAACCCATTTCTACTCCAAGTATTTGACGATGAAGTTCGTCGTTGAATTTGAATTATATATTTTGCGTGCAAAAGTATGGCAACTGTTTCAGATCACCAACAAGTATTGCGATTTCACAACTATTGCTTTGTATGTGGTCACATACGTATTGAATAGTTTCCGCGAAGAGGGAACTGACATCGAGTAATTTCGTGCGTAATCCATTTAAATTCATATCTTTTATCCTACTGACGATATCATAGGAATCTTTTTATGTGTGATTGGCGAGTTGTGCTCTCATGGTTTCTAGGATCACTGTCAGCCACTTGGACAAACATGGTAAGGGGAGTTACACATGTCTGAGATCGGTCGGAGAGGCACTTAACCTTTATCTTTGGTCAGCCGTAGAGTCTCGGGATGAACGTTCTCGTTTAGTCGGATTTGTTCCAATTTGACGGTGTCTATAACGTCCCTCCGTTTTAAACACCAGGTATTTTTTGACACTGACTTTTCTATATGTTCCATTTTATCTTTTCCCCTGGCTATTTTCTGAAATTGCCTGGCGTTACTGAGTATGCTGTTCACTTTGCTTATGTGGTCTGATCTGTTTAAAAGGACTATTCCAATGACTTTATCCGGGCTCGCAAGAATGATATTTCGATTTTTTCAGCTATTTCAACCACTTAGTTTATAGTACGTGCTGGGGATTACAGATAATCTGGCGACCAACGCGGAACTAGATTTGACATTAAATGTCGAACTCAACCTCCAGATACAGGTATTTTATTTTTCGAGCTGGACGACAAAATTCACATCCTGCTGAAAGCACTTCAAGCAACTTCTTTTGTAGTCTCACAAATGAAAAGTTATGAACATATTTCTCAGAGTGGATTGGCAACTGACAAACCAGTTTCTTTAGATTAATCAGTTTCTACAGTGTTTTACGTTTACATTTCAGTGCTTTATCCTCGGTCGATTACACAAGATTCCAGACGTTGACGTTAATCAGGTGATCTGATTGCAAGCACAAGTCAGTTCTTCAAACGTCCAGTGATGGTGGCTCTTTCACTGAGAGCATAACTTTGTAAGGTTGCTTTAGTTATATAAATCTGGCTTCGTCGCGATAAATTGGTGTAGGTTTTCGGGAATCGTATTGCTTCTACACATCTATCGGTGAATCGAGCATATGTTGGCTCCAAAAGCAACTTCGGAAGATTAAATTATCAATATTTTAGTACCAGAACAGTAGAAATAACTCATCTAGCTTTTGTAGGCTTTTGCATTCTTCCCTGAGACAATCAGTGTAACTTTGAACTAAATCACTGTGATGCCGTAACTTCGCAAATACGCAAGTGAGGAGTTTGAAATTGTTTCCAAGTATTTAAAGTGTGTTGCGTTATCCGACCACGGAGCCTCAGTGAAATGGGAATTTTCTGCTCACGAATGCCAGCTATTGCGCTTTCCATGCGAGATAGAGTTGGAAGTGAAAAGAGCTTGTGCATATCTTGTCCGTCTATCTTTTACCCGAAACTCACCAATCATGTGTATTTAAATAGTTGCTATCGCTAACACTGGCCTGTGGACCAGTTAGTAGTTTACTATGCGAAATCTAATCATTAGCATTTTGAACGCTATTTGCGACACAAGCAGTGTAAACATTTATGTCGGCACAGGACATATTTTTCGATTGATCAGTACATTTACTATGCTGTCCGAGTTCTCTTAGTTATACTTTATTTGACATGCAACAATTCGACCTTAAAGAGCTAAATAGTAATGATTCGCTATGGCTTCTGTGATTAATCAAAATGTTTCCTCATTCAACTTACAAAACTGGCTTGCATTCCTCCACAAACACGCTTTCTGCCACCGTCCATTTGTATCATACACCTTTGAGTGCGAACATTAAGAAATCACAACGCCAGTGTTTCGGACCAGAGAAAAAAATTGAGCCGCTCCATCAGTGCTCACTGTTAAAATTCGCTGGCAAGGACCACAAGCCGCAATTAAGGTCTACAAGGCCACGGGGAACAGTTTACAGGCTAGTCAGCCATAGCTAACGATGCCCTGAAGAACTAAGTAGAATTAACTTAGTATCTCTCAAGGGGCTACACGAGCATGCAAATTGCCTGACGAAGATTTCAGTGTTTTCACGCAAGTTCCTTTCGACCATTGAATGCCAAGTCAACATCACATACCGGGGACATTTCTTCAGTTTAACACGAAACCCATGCTCCAGGCATCAGAACCTTATGAAGCCAAGCAGTGGAAGACTGATACGGTCTGAAGAAAACATATCGGGTGCTTATTTTCATTGATTTTGTCTGGTGGAAAAGAATACTGAACACAAGTTGAGCGCCTTTTAAAGTCTATAAGCGACAGAACTACAATATTCTGGTTAAACACCGGCTTTGTTATTTATTTTCCAACCCTACGTTGCTTGCATAACCCTCCTGACACAGGGACGCATCACGTAATTAACCATGCCATTTTATCTCCAGTAGAAAAATCTCCATCGACATGTGACGTATTGCACAACAAAAACAATTCACACTCGCCCTTACAACCGCATCCAATTTGAATGATAGATGACTTCCATAGATCCAAAACTTTATAATTGCTAAATTTTACTAAACAGATGCCGTCAGTCATCAGAAGCTCCATTCCATTTATTCCACTTCAGTAATTTAAGTGCTCTATCGCATATTTTATGGCATTCCCTTTTCGGTATGCTAGAACCCGTAGATTGTATTTCGTCTTAGCAAATCATCGGTATTCAACATAAATCGTGTAATGATGGCGTATACTTTCAAGATAATAATCGTTTTCTCAAGACCAGTGCATGCATGTTTAACGAAACCTATGTCTTAGTGCTACTTCAGGTAAAGTGAATTGACGTCAGCAAAATTGGGTAAGAATGAAGTCGGTAAAAATAAACGGCTCACATACCCCTTTCTCTGGTGCCATTGGTTTTCACACATCTGATATTTGAAACCACGATCAACTTGGTAACCTCCAGCTGTATTAAAATCTTGGTAACGAGCACAACTCACTAGAGAGCCCTAACGTCAATAGATGTTTGTAAGTAGCTACACCAATAAAGTGAAAGAGACTCACAACTTGGCACTACACAGCTGGTGAAAGCTTTGACAACTTCGGATTCATTGGCCATTGGTTCATTGAGCAGTACCCACGCATTGTGCCTGTTGGATGTAAAGTTCATTTATTCGGTCCCATACATATATATCATTTTATCAATATTGATATAGATCGAATAACTGCTCAATGTGTGAGTCACTCCTCTTTCCGGTTTCTCATGCGCTCTATTCGCTTTTCCTACCTATTTTTCTGGTTATGTGGAGTTGTCAGTAACGTTTATATTTTTATTACTTTGATATTTTGTTATCGCAATATAATAGGCAGGTTTACCTTATACTTTCAAGTCTATCACAACTGTAATCAACATTGACCGCAGAAAAAATGATCTGTAAGCTTACAAACGTAAAACGAAATTTCCGAAGGTCATTCACAGAGGAGTAAGAACGTTCTTTTACCCTTGTTGGCGGATAGAGATAAGCCGGTCGCCGAGGCACATGATTTCGAATGGTTCTTACAGATTGAAGTCCCCTTTACTACGAAGAATATTACGTAAAAATGTGGGAGTTGAGCGGAGGTATGTGAACTCAGGATTATTCTGCCTAGTGAAGCAAAATGAATGAATCCAATAGTGCACCTAACTGCGACAAACAGTATTTTTGTTGACGCGCTCCAACGCTTTGCAAATAAGTGGTCTACAAGACTCACGGAACCGGTCAAACTAGAAAGGTATGGCGGCGTGTGGTAGGTATAACGGTAATTCTAGTGTCCCCGTAAATACATTGACAAATAACAACTACTATGAAAAGTATTAAACTGTGCTCACTGTGACTTAGATCTATTAGTCCTAAACCCATCAGATGGTCCGCGTACTCACAATCCAAAAGAACGCAGTGTTGCATAATGTTTTTGTATACTGAAAGAACCATATAATTCAAATGTCACAATCAGGAAACACTGTTAATCCTTCTCAGATGGAAAACAAAAAAGAATCTACGAGTTCTCATAATCTAATTGGGATCATTTTTCGCGATATATGCATCGGGATACGGGAAGGAAGACTATGCTAATTGTTTGTCATATAACGGCAGCAAAACCAAGACGCAGTTGTCAAATGGCCATGGAAAAGAAAGAAGCACCAACGGGTGTGGTGGGAGGAGGAGAACAGGTAGAACAGTCCTCCTGATACGGCTCGGATTGCCGGTGATTCAGTTTGTTTGCATTCACCTGGATTGTTCGTGAATTTTTTGGGTGTTCAACTTGTTGTTGATGAGCTGAAGCTGAAACCGCTTTTGTAATTGGATGTTTGAGTCTTCTTTGGTTAGAACATTACGTAATGGTTACCTTTCTGTCATTTTTGAACAATATCGGGATGTGCTCGGCTATTGGGTAACGTAATGGCCCCTGTGTTCGGCCAATGCATATGAATGACTGGGCATTTTCGTCTCAATTGATAAACAAAACCAGATTATTTGATGCAGACAAACGTGTTGGTTTTTGGGTCGTAACGGAGACAGTGATACGGTCGACTGCGTAGTGAAAGCGTCTAAGGGCACTACTCGCTAAATAACCGAATGATATTTTCAATTTGTACAGTTTTGAAAAACAGGTCGGCTGCTGGGGGAATTCGGCGCATAATATAATTTTAGTTTCGATTTTCAGTGTTCAAAAAAGATATTCGGATTTAAAGGAATTCTAAACACGTTGAAATTGAGGCAAATACGTCCCCTCCTAGAAGAGTTTCTCTCGTGTGATCCTGGACCCTAAAGAAAAATGACCACTTGAAATCAGGTATTATTGCTATCTGAACTGATCTAAAACAAAATACCATCAGATGAACTAAAATAGTAAGTTGTCTAGCGATTATCATCATAAGGATAATGAAAAGGAAAAAGAACTGAAGATTGAAAATCAGAGAAATTCCACATCTGAAGGGTTGGTAATTTTAATAGTGTTGTCAACCTTCTGTTGAAGAAAGACGCTAAACTAAATAATATCATGCTACACTATCTTTCGTGAACAAAGCACATATTTAGATGTATATGCATAGGATCCTGGTGGGCCTTTGAATTCGGCAGGGCCACTTAGCTCGAAAATCATATTTACACTTTTGTGGATTTATTTGTCATCAAAACGCATCGTTATCAATTTTAAGGACACCAAATGCCGTCGTACACGAGCACGTTCACGAAATCGTTATGTGTTATCGCGTGAACCGCACCTTTTATGAAATATCCCAACAATGTGAGAAATAAGTTCAAGCTGATGATCAAAACACAAAACGGCAGAAGGAGAAAACATCACACAGGTTGGCAAGTTGGTTTCAGACACTGCAGTGCCAGTCAAATTCAAATTCCTCTCATTTTAACAAGCAATGTTCGTTTTCCGTTGCAAAAGACGATGAGACAGCAGATATCACACGGAAAGAGGAGTACAGAAACCTATGGATTTCTATGCCACAAAAATCGTGACTGCACGAAGAAATTCTCAGTGAAATTATACAAGTGGATGAATATAACTTGTATCGGGTTGACCTTCCCACGAGTGTACGTAAGCGAGACGGAAGGGATGCAAGTTGCGTTAGTGACAACTGGAGTAAATCAACCGCCGTCATCTGCGAATAATCAAAGAATAAAATCAGTTGTCACGTCATCGAATGTAAGCCCCGTTTTTTAGTGGGTTTCATTCCGCACTTTTTGAAGCATTTGCCTGTCACCAACAATATCAGTGGTTGACATGAATAGGTTTCCTGACATTTTTTCTACCTCAATCATATCAAACCAAGTGAAGTTTTGTGCATATTCCTTGATGATTTCAATAGACATGATTTAACGTTCCTCATCACACTGGGTCTACAAAATTTGGTACATTTTACTGCCATACTCTATTCACAGCTTGATTTTGTTTTTACAAACAGACCGCAATTTTTTGATATCCATCAACGCGCTTTTCTGGGCAGTTCAGATCATTGTATCTTAAAAGTATGCCCCACTGTATATAACAAAACTAACCGATACTCATTTTTGAGCAGGCCTTCCAAGATAGTGAGTCATAGAAATTATGCATCAGAGAACCTAGTAAGGCTAAGATCCCCGATTGCCGCCACAGATATTTCGGTATTTCGGGAAAGAAAATGCCTATAAGCACAGAGAGGGACCTCATGCCAAGCGGCTAACAATTTCGTTCAAATCTGAAATAAATCGGCTGAACAAATTGCACATCAGCACTATCCTTGGAAACTTCAGTTGTCATGGCATGTAGAAAGTTATCAAACGCCTGTGTGACAGAGCCAATAAATACAAAAGGAAAACTGTCGAAGTTGAAACACTTACTTCCAAATTTAGTCCAGCTTCACAGTCCACTGTCTGCCCGACTTGGTCAGCTTTACGCTGACACTAACTGTCGAACACGCCAATTTCCTCCTATAGCTCCGGAACATAAAGATGAATAAAGCATCTATAACTTTTGCAAGTCAAGTTGTTCCAATATCATATCAAGATGTCCTCGGATTATCTCAAGTTGTCGCATAGATCTTAACGGTGCTGAAATGATTCCCGGACATCTTGAAAGATACTGGGATAACTTGAAATAATCGCCAGACATCCTGAAATAATGATCAGTCAACTTGAAATGATTCCCGGACATCTTGATATGATACTGAGACAACTTGACTCGCAAAAGGTATAGTCCGGATGAACTATCACCCGTGGTATTCAAGGTATATGCTGATGGGTTTATAGCCCCATTATGGAAAATACTCAACGGCTGTCTGATAATCGGAAAATTCAGTGATATTTTGAGATTGGCCAAGATAACTCTCGTTCCAAAAAAGGAATCTAGGACGTATCGCCCCATCGACTGCACGTCAGTCATGCTCAAATTATTTAAGAGATGCTATCGTGGGTTGAAACAGTCTGAAGCGGACGACATATATCATTTTGCATATAGTTCTTCGCGCTTTACACTTGATGTCGTTGCTTAGCCTGTTATGCTAAATTCGTTCTGCACTTTATAGGAAAGGTGGGACCATTAGAATGACGCTTACGGTAGTCCCGATCGATCGATATTTCTCAACCCGATTTTCGATAGTGGTGTTAGTCCAAAAGTCCGTGATTATTGCATAACTATACCTTTTCAACTTCCAGTGAATCCGTGTAACTGCAAGTGAAGCCAACCAGTCGCACTCCATTGGAAACCTCACAAGATTATTGGTGTTTCGGCCGTCAAATGTCACCCATTGGACCGCGTCTGTCTAAACCCCGTCCAGTCCGAAGGAACTCACTTCCCCGTAAACAAACAAAAGTACTTTTTTAGTAAGTTACCGAGCAAGGTTGAATGTTTCGGGAGGGGGGTGGGTGGGTCGGGATGGGCCGTTCTTCTCCGCCCCTCCCCCCCCCACACACCCGTTCCACCCGGGAACGTTATGTTCGTGATCGAGTGTGCGCCATAGACACGAATGAACGAACCCGGAGTCAGGTATGTAAGCGAATCACGTCAAGATGGATCGATGCCCAAACTTGAATGTGAGCATGATTCATTGCATGAGTGGAATCAGTCTAAGCCCTCAATAACCCCATGAGTAAATTCCGTTGAGGCCGAGATTCTCTCGAATAAAACCGATTCCTTTGAGTCAAATGTGGTTACTTACGTATTCCTGACATTGAAATGCACACTTGATAATATAATTAACAATGGTAACAGTGGTGAAAGAATTAACAGTATTTCACCTGAATGGTAAGATCGAATTCGAACCTATTCACTAGCTAACAGAAATCACATTTTTCTCCGTTATTCCCTGGCTGATTAACACATTCAATTCACAATGCCAATGGCAACAATTTGTTACCTGCGGCTTCTCCCTTCGCTACTCAGCTTCATCGCATAAGTTTTTATGTTTATTATATTATTGCTCAACCCGTCACATCCTTTCACATACTGTTTACATCTGTACGATCATTTATAGTTTATTGAATGAGACAGGTGGTGATATGAATGAGTTGCAGTTATCCAGGATCCCACAAACGATGACAAGTCTGTATTGGGTGCTCCATGGGGTATTAAGTAGAGGTCGGGTAAAATACTGTAACCACGGTTGTCTTAATACTGAATATCGAATAAGAGAAAAGTTCAGTGGCATCGCAATATATTTCCTGTATGTGTTACCAACAAAGATTGTGTTAACGAGGTACCTATCATACTCTGAACTGCGTTGGGCGGTGGTGTAGACATTTCATATTATTACTCAAGTTCTCTGTAGTCTTTGGCGTCTTCCGGATTACGTCCGTTCCGCCCGGTTTGTAGAAAACAGCGCATTTTTTCACGGATAAACTTGCTGGGTTTATTTTAGCGGATTAAGACGGTTGATTTATTCGCACGATTATCGAAAACTCAAACGTCTGTCAAACCAGATTTGTTTTTTCATCTTTCGCTTAGTCAATCTTGCAGTGATTATTTACTGTGAAATGTTTTTAACGAACATCGAAAGGTCGAAACCGAGGGGTCGGATTTCCGCAACAGATCCTCAATGGCAGCTGAACTTTTGTCTCAAATATTTGTTTCCAGGCTAGTGAATCACCGGGTACGGCACGAACAGATCATTAGGTATTATGTCATGTCAGTTAGAACAGGTGGAAACTTTGCCGTTACCATGGCCATAACAGTGATTGCCCTGTAATCCCTTTTACCTTCTCTTCATTTCCTCATTGAATATCTTTTTCTCACATTTTTACACTTGTTTTACTCATTCTTATCTAATATTTCTGTAACGATTGTATTAGTCTTAGTAGTACGCACGGAATTCGGAATACAAACCACGCAATAGGAATCACCGGACACGAATCAATAATCGGCTATCACGGACTGGATCACAGAAGCGCTGGACCGCAATGGCACGGGTTGGCTATGTCCCACGAGAACGAGACGCGAGGAAAAACCAACAGGAATAGTAGTACGTAGTTCATTTATTGAAAGAAATGAGAGCGATTAAATAATATGTACAAAAGAAGATTATTGGTTATCCAGACTTCCACCAATCGGATTCCAATACTGCTTATATAATCTTGCTTCTGTCTGCACTGTCTTGGATTGGCTGGCACGATCTGCCTATGGCGTGTAGTCGGAAGCCGTACGCGTGTTATTGACGTCAGCATTCAAATTTGATTGATCGCATGTGTCCGAAAACTGGGATGCGCCGCTCCAGGGTAGGCGTCATCTTGCGGGCCTGAATTACCACAATTTCTCATATCGCGTCCACTTTCCACATGCTACCTGGCTTTGCCCTATCCATTTATCCTGATCCTATAGCTCGTTGTTTACTGAACATTTTGCACACACATTCATTCACTTACAGCTTAAGCGAATGCAGTAGGTTATGGCAGACGACAGCTGGGCATACGCAATACGTACCCTAGCCAGCGAAGCCTACCCATCTGAATTCGATTAGCTAGCAGGTTTATCCGTGATAAACACCCAAACACATGGCGGTTCACCTCCAGAATACACGTTCGCTCCATCCTGCTCGGGCTAAACAACATAAACACCGATAATCGAAATTCATCTACGAGAAAATGGAATCGCGAACTGGGGTACTCTTGACGAACGCCGTTACTGGTAACGAACCGCCTAATTAGTTCGTTGTAGTCCCTTACTCAAGCTGAAGTGAGTATAGCGACCTCAGTAAGTTAACGTACTTCGGGATCATTCCTTTAGGTGGAAGGGAACCCATCTGAGCTTCGCGATAAACTAAGTTGAAGGCTCAGTGTTATTTGATTACAATCAAAAATGCTCATCAACTACCAGAAGCGACGAGCTAACTGTATAAAGAAGAGAAGAGGAAATGTAATATAACGACGTGTTTGTTTAGTCTTTTCTCTCTTTACTCACATACCTTAGAGTCTTTGATGAGCTAAGAAGGCCGTTCGTCACCGGCAGCGGTGTTCATCAGGGTTGCCCTCTTTCGGCGTTCCTGGTCAATTTCTTCGTAAACCGATGTACGACTGATGTTACTGCGCTTTTGCCATGTGATGCGTTTGATGGTATGAGGCGCAAATAAACTACGGTAAAAGTTTCCGAAAACCAGTGTTTTTCTGTACTTTTTAGTTAGTTGATGGATCAGGCCTTCCTTTCAAAGCATGCATTTAATGTAAAGAGACCTCAGCAATTCAAAGTATTTCTGTGAAATACTGTTAATTCTTTCACCGTATTCTTTTACCATTGTTAACCATATTGTCAAGCGTGCGTTTCAATGTAGGAAATACGTACGAAATCGCATTCGATTCAAAGGAATCCGTGTTAGTTAAGGAAATCACTAGCCCAATAAGATTTACTCACTAGAATACTGAGGGCCTAGACTGAATCCAATCAGCAAATAGATTGTGTTACGGGATACCTGGTTTTCATAAAAGTATTAGGTAAGCAAACTCATCTACCAATAATTGTCATATTTTGAACAAGTAACCTAAATTACCAATTTTCCTCCTCGCAGCAACAATAAAACAGTAGCTTAATAATGAACCTACATACTATTGTTACTAACACAAAGCCTTTTGACTATTGTATTGTTTGAAGTCTATTAATTTTCTAGAGACTAACTGTTGCGTCATCCCAGTTATTAGATCGTATCACTGGATATTCATAAAGCATGACCAAATAGGTCAGACTGCTCATTCAGATAAGGTATTCACATTTTCTTTTTTCCATCTAAACAATCTGGATGAGAAATCTGTCGAATTTATTTGATCTCATTATGGTGGTAACCGTGTCAACCATTGTCGTGCTATATGAACATCCGTTGATACGATCTAATAACTGGGATGATATGACACCTAACCTGTGTTAAAAGAATGGACTGGAAGCAACTAAACAATCAAAGGGATTTGTGTTGGCAACAATAGTTTGTTGGATTATTACTGGGCAAATGAGTTGTAGTTGCCATAAATTAGAGGGACATTGACAAGTTCGGATTCTCGGTCAAAAATACGATAATCGTTGGTGATTACCACTAGACATTTACATCTTATTTCCATGCTGTGGTATCATGCAGTGGATCGTAAGTGTAGTATACTAAGAGCGTACGACAATATTGATGACTGGTTGATGATCACTGCATCACTTGGTGTGAAGAAAAGGACAGCGATGATAAGGATGAGAACACATCAAGAAGAACCGTCAGAATTCACCCACGGAGGAAGAGGGTTCAACCAGGTATCAAATCACCATGTAGAGGAACGCATTTCATGGATTGGGGAGAATCCGACTGTAGCACTGTCATTCCCACGGATGAAAAACGAGGCTGAATAAAATAAAGAAGTTTCCATCACAACTATCAGCAACTATTTAGTTGGAAAACTGATTACAATCAATTACAATTATCAATCACATGTAACGATGAACTTACTGGATAATAAACAGAAGAGGTAAAGGTAATGCAACGACCAGTTTTTGAGTCATTTCTTCCTAGATATGTTCAACACTTGCAATGGTACAAGGCACTTATATATGAGATTATCTGGATTGATGAAAACAACTTCAACCTACATTGTTCAAGAAATTATGGGCGTGCACCGAGAGGTAAAAAAGGTGGGATATCAGTGGCCAAATTAAGAGAAATCTGCACATTATAGGTGCTATGAATGCTGAACCATACTCTGAAAAGAGGATCTTACAACTCCGTATTTTTCTCGCGATGGTTGCAAACGCTAGTTGATCAATTATTTCAAGAAGAGCACAAATCATATGTGATTGTGTATGACAACGCACCCTGTCATTTTAAACTGGAAAACATCGTTGCCGGAGGAACAGTGAGCATTCTCAGACTTGCTCCATATTCTCCAGCCTTGAATCCGATCGAAATGATATGGAACATTAGGAAAAGTTACATCAAAACGGAGCTCCGAAATCAGCATGCCAAGCTTATGACGGGTGATCGCGAAGGACAAATGAACCAATAGGACTGGATGATGGCATGCTTGGAAGGCATTGATGATGATGCCAAGTCTCATATCACGAAGGATCATTGTCAGCATGCGACTGAACATGTTCGTGTACATTATCTGACAGGTATCAAAATGCTTGATTTTTAATTCATTTGCTCTTTGTCTAACCACTGAACATTTTGTGAATGGGAGATATGAGTCGGAAATTTCTATCATTATTGGAGTCGATACGCTGCGTGCATTAGACAGTTCGTAGACTTTATGGCACATTTTCAATTACAGTGTGCTGGTTTTCCACTTTGCGTTTGTCGATAATCTAATACAGAACCAGTCCCTCGGTAGGCAGTGCTTTCCAGGGCACGTGGTGATTAAAAAGAACTCGAGGCGGGAAGTTCATGCATCGTTAAAACTGAACGATCATGTAAAACCGGTAGACTAGGTTGCAACGGTTGACATTTTGCTTATCGTTAGGGTATAAATGGTACGAAATATCAACCGTTGGGGTCGATTCCAATTTGATCAAAAAAATCACGAACGGTTGGATTCGACGGAAGAAACCAACTGCAGTAGTCACCGCCATCATCTAATGCATGCCAAGTAGCTTGTCAAGTGTGCATTTCAATGTCAGGAATACGTAACTAACCCCATTTGATTCAAAGGAATCGGTTTTATTCGAGAGAATCTCGGCCTCAACGGAATTTACTCATGGGGTTATTG
>UZAN01039521.1:17240-28062 GCA_900618425.1 Echinostoma caproni
TGTAAGTGCTTTTATCAGGGAGTAGTTTGAGATTTCCCAAAGAAGTGATTTCGGATCATTGAGGCGTCCGAGCGGGATTATACGGCTGCATTTATGGAGGTAACTCAGGACGTGTTTGCAGTTTAGTCCTAATTTGAGCAGAAGGATGGCAAAACATTGACACATCAGTTATTATGACACAATGTTACCACTGCTATTTCGGGAGTGTTTAAACCACTGCATTATCCACACAGTTTTGATTCAATACTATATATATATATATTACTTTATTCATCTTTGCTCACAAAACACTACGATTCCCTTGCTATTCTCTCACCCTCTCATACCATTCCTGTGAATCCTGGATTTCCACATGCCCATACCATGTACGTACCTAGAATCATGCTGTCCCACATGCCCCCTGGCCATTTTAATTAATGACCGTCACCCTGAAAGTTATTTTCATTGTCCGACCACCTCGTGCTGAACGGAGTTAGCCCGGTAATGCTCCACAGAAAAGGATCTGTGGATGTCAATCCACATCCCTTTTCGTGAATGTGCACCGTAGTCCTGTGATAAAAGTACTTGAGCGAATTGTATAACGCAATCTCCCCAATCCGTGACCATCAAACAATGCATACAATTGAACTAAAAATTTGGAAGGCGAACGTTATTTAAGTGCTTACATGGTGCACTCTTTATTTGCCAATCATTAACATCGATGAAAAGCAGCATTTTTTACGCGATGGAATTCGACCCCATGACTAAGTCAGGGTCTTCATTCTGGGACCGCAAATGCAAATCACTCAACTGGAAACAAGCGTGCTGAAACCTGATGCTCCAGGTCATTACAGGAGAGTGCAGGGTTAGAGATACCGCAACACGTATTCCGAAGGGTTATGATAGACAGGTTCCTAAACCATTCCGAGTGATGCTGTCTGAATGAAAAGTGTACATGTCCGTTTTACTGGAAATCGTCAGTTCTACGGAATAGAACACCTCTGGTTTACCGATCGACGGAACACGGCATTTCGGGGATGAGGTAAGTACAATGAAAAAATGAAATAATAACTCGTCTAAGGATCTAACCACTAATTTGTTTGCATCAAGCCTTTTATTTATTTCATTTAGGAACGAGCACGCTTCACAATGGCATGAACAAAAAGGTGGTGGAAGTAAAAAGGAGAAACATTTGGAGCGTTAAGAGCCACAAACAAATCAGCGCGGAAGAATAACAGAAGAACAAATGAACGATGCTATACACAAAAGGCTGAACGCCGTAATTGGCTCATTGCTTTCGCTTCAAGTGAGAAGGTGCCGGTTTGGCATCAGACCATTTTTGTCGAATGGCCGGGAGAATAAGATGCCACATCTGACCACAGTGGATTGATAATGGAACGTGCAAAGTTAAAACAAGCAATACGAATTAGCTGAGTGACTGATTTATCCAAGTTGTTCCGTGTGAAAGGATTTGGGCCGAAAAACAATTGCGGTGCACCTTTAAAGTCCTTTACGCATGCCTAGTCTGATTCCCGTCGCATAATTCACACATGAATTTATTTGAACAGTACACACGAAAAATGCTACTCATTTTTTTTATTCTTCTGCCCAGTTGTCATGTTCTGGATTGCGTTACCAAGGCTAATTTCCGTTCCCGGGCTGTACCTTAGATCGCGCAGTTGGATGAACTCAGAAAGTTTTAGATATGCGCACTGTGCCCCATCACAGTTACGCATTTTAGGTTTGTTTGCTCAATATGGTCAAAAAGGCATTCAGTTAATTAACCAAATCATTCACAATTCCAGTCTACTTCACTATTATCATTATGAGCATCATGGTTTTCAACGGCATTCTGAGTGGAACTGGGTTAGATTGGACGATGAATAGAAGAACAAGCACAAGCATTGCATTCCCCCCTGGAAATAGTTTTGAAGCAGCCCGAGTAAATCATTCAGTTTAATGATTTCCCACCAAACCTGTGATAATTCAGGTTGTTTTGTAACGACCGGGATCATCTAATGGGTCAACTACCACGATCCACCCATGCTTCTTACATTCAACCAGAATTATAAATCAAGGTTTCTTATGCATTTCGATGTTTGATACGACACATTTGCTTAGTCGGTGCAACGGATCCTCGTGAAAAGATTCCATTACCAGAGCAAGAACAATTCAGAGAAATGCTGAAAGATTTCAGTCCATGAATCATGTGCGATTAGCTTGAAAACTATGCTTCACAATGCTTCCTCAGTTATCACATTGTGTTCCTCTTGCTCTGTATTTGGTGAATTTTACTGACTAAACAGAACTTTGTTTTAAAGCGACAATACCAGGATGAGACCTGTTTTCATGAGTTATTTCCACTGTTTTCTGCAGTAGTATGTTATACTCGGGGACTACTACTCCAAGGCGTCTAACACATCAGTTATTCAGATTCAGTCGTTGCTCTTCCTGCAACTTCTCTCAATAGAATGGGTGAAATGGAGTGAGCACCTTTTATGCACAAAGCCATGCATGAACATAGACGGAGGATTAAATTATTTCAGTGATCTCCAAGATACCCGGGACAAAGGCGAAATAATTGCGGGAAACACTGACATCATGTTCTCTTAACTCAAATAAGACCTAAGTTTTGTTTTTTATTTCAATTTTGTATGCAAACATAAATTTCTTCAGATAAACTGGGGATCATTAGAAATTAGCAAGCGGTCTTAGAGGCCAGTTTGAAAATTTCATATTCGGACACGTTGAGGTTGAAAAATAGGTTTATCTCTTAATTAAATGGAAGAGATCAGCTGACAAGAAAACAAAAACTAACCAGCGTTACATAGTGNAGTGAACATCTCCATATCTAAATAAGCTTTTGAAAGGGTGCCTTATCAACATGAAGTCTGTAGGTAACAGGCCGGGAAAGATAACGGGGAAGCATTAGGTTCAATGACGTAAACGCAAGAAAAAATAAATTTAGGAATTACATACGACGGCACGAAGCCGTCTGACTTTAAGAGATGTATTCCTGCTCGTGGTAGGGCCATTTCAAGTAAACAAACAGAAAACCTTTAGGGCCTTTGAAGGGCCATAACCTTTCAACGTCTACGTTGCTGATCAAGATGCTAGGAACAGGTGGTCCGAAATGTGTAGATGGTCTGCGATTACTGGAAAACAACACTTAATTCACTTTTTTAAATGAGAAACGCCTAACAGCACCTGTTGCACCTGTACCGTTTACTGGTAACTGAAGTTCGAATACACATTTGAAATAAATGCGCACATCAGTCGATCGATAGCTGATCACCGTGATTGATGTTAGTTGTTCTGTCAGCAACCTTTGTTCTGCTGGAAACATTTTACGCTGTTTGATTTGTTCTTCGTGGACAAACAGCTTGAGCCTCTCAGTTTGTTAGGACAAACAATGAGGCCCCAATAGCAGTGACTTTTACCAACAGGCATTCTTCATTGTGAATAGCTGAAATGGATAGCAATCGATAGCAATCATGGACGTCATATCAGAGTCATTCGCAGGCCGTGATTAAACCTGATACATTATTCATTACACTGAAAACGTTGATCGCTATATTTAAATCTTTTCGAATACGAAATACAGTTTCCATTAAACTGTGATGTGGGTGGTGGTGACCCGGTGGTAATGTCACCACATTATCACCCCGGAGGACGAGTGTTCGAATCCCACCACCACCACCTGACGTTCCCCATTTGTGTGTTGAATGGTAGCTCTTTGACTGGCTGCTTTCACCTTCCTGAAAATTGTATCATGGTGTATTCAATAAAAAGAAGTAAAAATGACAATGAAAAAGAAAAAAGAATCGTTGAAGTTTATTTCACAAAGTGCGGAACTAAGGTTTTGTTTTAAGCATAATTTTAATAAGGCCAACGATGATCAATCTTTGTAAACTTCTTCTTAACTTAACCATGTGACAGACAAAATATTGAAAATAAATGTAAACTTTATGATCTCAAATGGTTTTGTAACTAATTCGATTAACTTTTTACACTTCCGTTTGGAGAAACCTATTGATCAGGATTTATTGTACATTTACATCCTAGTTGAATTAACAGGAATATGGAGTGGTACACCTTCTCATTTCCAGTGATTCATAGTCATGCCAATAGCTAAATGCAACAAATGTTTTTGGAAAAAGAAAATTAACATCGCAGATTATTTGGGTCAAATTTTCATTAGGACCGGATTTCGTATTCTCGATGTTCACATGGTTGTTTGTAAAGTCATTGTAAAAAATGAAGAAGATATTCACGATGAAAATTCTCATATGCGCACATACTCCCTATCAGAGTTGAAAGATCAAAGAACTAGGGAGTTATTTACGCAGATCAGATTGTGTTTGAGATGTTAAATTACGGTTGTTTTGATGAGATTCAATTCTGGTATATAGATTAACCATCACCCGTTTCAGTAAAACTCGTATTCTTCAGTTATCTCTCTCCTCCGAATCTGCACAACTGGTCAACTGTTTGTTTCGGATCAGACGATTATCCGAAATTGATCGTTCTACGCAGTAGATGGCTAACGGATTAGAAAAGCGAACTGATAATAAAGTAAGAGATCGAAGGATGGGTTATTTATTGTGCACCCAGTTTCTCATAGGAAACCTGATTCAACTGTCCTGCCAGTGTTTGTTAGATCAAAGGTGTTATTTCTCTAGACTGAGTGAGAGCCGATAGCGATGGAAAGCTCATAATGGGCATAGCGCTCTTAAGCATAACTATTTCTAACTTATGATAGCACATTGTAACAATTTTATGGGACTCGCTATGCATTGTGTGTGGTCACTGCCACCAATAACTGGTCCCAAGATAAGAGGCATAAATTAGCAAAAACTGTTGTTTAAGTGCAGGCTATTGAAATGCGCCTACTAATGGCTTGCACCACAATTTTTAACGGGGAACTAGAGATCGAACGTTCTAAATTCCAACTCATCCAAACCCACTGGTTATTTTTCAACAAATATCCAAAGACGTCGTAATAATTTAATTGCTTGCTAGTTTTACTCATCCAATCCTGCTAAGTATGACTGAATTTATTTTAGCACAGGGTGCGTAGATTCGTATTTAGGTGCCGTTCGTCGTTCCAGTCCTGGACAGGAGGCAAAATCTATTTATTCCGAAATGGTATGAGTTCTGCTACAAAAAACATAAATTTGTTCACTTATTTTTTTCCGATACGTCACAGTTTTGTCTTCATTTTTTCCCGTATGTGGATCGCATTTCTGATGATAGCTATCTCCTGCTTTTAGTTTTGCAATCAGGTGGCAAGTAGAACAACAAGAAATCCGAAAATTTATTGGCACCCATTTTTAGTTTAAAGTTCATTATGAGGTACGTTATACATGATTTGGTGTTTTGTAGCTAGACGGTCATTTGTGTTTTCTATAAGCTTCAAAGGCGTGCGGTTGTGGAACCAAAAGCACCGTCTACTTGGTAACAAGAAGCCTTTGTTTGAGATCGGGACATCTTAATTGGACAGTGAGGCAACCAAATCGATACGGGGACACCTTGAATTGTAACAAGTATAAAAATCATTCTACTCCAATGGAGCCAACTTAAGGATAACGACCGGTATAGAATTAGACCCACAATCGTCTTGTGAAGTCACGTCACACATCTATTTATTCACCTTAACGGATGGATTTTCAGCTGTCACTATTGGGCAGAACAGCTCACCCTCGAAGCCCAATATGACTACCAGTTCCAGTTTATTTAGACTTCTCTTCAAAAAACACCTTAGGCAACAACTGAAAACATTTCACTTTTTGGTCTATCCATTTGAAAACCTCCTACCGGATCAGGCCACTGAGACAGGTTATCAAGTGTAAATCGAGTGTGAAGATGATTTCTGAGCGATACAATATAAACAGTCTTCAACCAGTCATTCACTCTGCGGTGTTTGTCAGAGAACCTCTTCAAAGAGTGTTGCTTGATGTGTCAGATTCTCAGCAAGGTCTAATTGTGCTGAACTGCTAAGTCCTACTGGTAACCACGGCATTGTTTACACAGGCTCCCTTACAGATTTTATTCAGATCAACACCTTCATTTGTTGCATGCATGATAGATTCCCGTAAGACTTCCCGTTTATTAGTGATGGGACTGTAACAAATCTCCTAACACTGGAGTTAAATCACTTCGTAGACTCAGTGTAGACAAACAAATAATAATCAAAATAGGCTCCAGACATACTCCTGTTGGATAACAACCATATTGTTCTGAAGTTTGTGTATTTGCAAATGACCACCATCATTTGGCGCTTTGGTATTTAGACAACCAATCAAATCAAACGTAATTGAAAGCAAGCGTTTGGTCATAACCAGAACCTGTCCAGCCGTTTGATATCAATGTAGTCAACCACTAGTTCTGCTTGTGCATTTTATGCTTCTCTGTTCCCTTTAAAGCTGTCTTTTGCGTATCCAGCGGATTTCTTCACTCCTCAAGCTGCATTCTTTTGTCCTGCATGCAAAATCGTTATATGTTCGAGTAACACCTTCAAGACTAGGGTGAAATGAAGATCCAGCAGAAAGATGGTTCCACGGTTGAAAACATTGACGAAAGATTAGTTTTCAATCAATTCAATCAAACAAAAATCTCTAATTCTTGGGCCGGAAATTCGACAGAACCACTGAGCAAGCTTCCAGGCGTCTTTCCTCATGCAGCTGAATACCATGGTGAGGTAATTTAGTTTGTAGGCACACAATCAGTCTTGTAATTTCCTCAGTTGTTTTCTACTGATAAGTTTATGGCCTAGTTGCATGCGTCGAATTCGCGCTGTGGTCCACACAGTAGGAAGACGCAATTCAAATGGACCAATACATTTGGTGACCGATGACCGATAAAAAGTCTTCCATGTAAATCGGATAAAACACAAGTTGAGCAGTACACGAACGATAAACTGCATTGTTTGTTCCTCAATTATAGTAACAATGAACAGAATTTTTACTGCCAGATATTTTACCGCTGCTGAAAGTGTCGGTGAAAATGAAGTTTGTTTTAGGATTTTTGCACCGATAGAACCACGATTATCCGTTCAAGTTCCTGAATTTCTTAGATAACTTTAATTTATTTATCAAGTGGCAAGGGCGTGGTTGAAGACTCGATCCTAATAAATGATGAATGTATAGTGTACGAAGAAAAGATAACTTGGTTAAAACATTTGGGAAGAACCTCAAAAGTGTGGGAGCTTGTTGGCTTTCATCAACTACGTAGGCATTGATTTCATTCCATCGGTCACCTTAGATTCCACCAGACGTTTCCTTGTCATTCTATTTTCTGACCCCAAATCGGATGAAGAGTTCGGGTAACATATGAGCCTCAATGAACAGTTGTAAGGGAGATAGCTGTTGAAGAATTGAGTTCTGTGCATGTCTGGTGACTTGACACAGATAGGTAACATCTTTTTGTAATCTTCAAGCACGTGGGAGAATTCCCGTCATAAACAGTTTGCATCAGAACAGATGGTTGGCTTCAGAAACAAGGTTATTCATGTTAATGCCAGGGCTCACCAACATAACACAAGCCTCAGCAAACCTGAGGAAATGGTACAAGAGAATAACAAAACGACAGTGTTTATTACCAACATACCAGTATAAAACTAAAGCTCTATTTAAACTCATCAGTTTGAGTGTAACGAGACAAAGGACAACTACCCTCAAGATTAGCACCCAAGTATTTCATATGACTGACTCTGTTAATTAGAGTTTCTCCACTCGGTATATTTTTCAGGGGGTGTTATCGGATATTACCACACTCGAAGCATGTATCAGGGTTCTGATTGGGACCAGATGTTGTGCCAAAACGAGGCAGATTGCCATTCTAATTTTCAATTCAGATTGATTCAGATTTAAATATGAATAAAGATGGTAATCTCATCAGTACCGTACTAAAACAAAGAACAGGTGAGTACCGGGCATATCAGTGTTCCAAGATGTAAAATGATTGAGTGATTAGACAACACCTTGTCAACCTGACGGGGTTCGAGTGACCCAGTCCACCGTCTTTCCCAACTCAACATACGGATTTCGTTCAGATAAGTAACTTTTCATCATTTTTCAAGAGAAGGGGAACAGTTAAAATAATGTTGTCTTTTAGGTACAAGAACACGGGAATATAGATTTATCAATGGGCAGTTAGCGACGGGACCGCCGTGGCAAGGTTATTTGGAACTTAAACAGCAATCAGTGAACAGCTATTTTTTCTCGAATGCGATGGGAATGTTTTGTGATAACCGACAAAGAACACTAGACAGCTGTTTCGTCACCAATGCGTACTTTTTGTATCCCTTTCAGAACTCGAACTGTAAATCTTCGGATTGGGACTTCAAACCCTTACCCGTGAGCCAAAATTGAATAGGCTAATCCATGCTTGGTACTCTAAAAGAGCTATTTCGTTTCTTATACAAACTGAGTAACGTCATCGTGAAGGAAGAGCAAGAGCAGCCAACAGAACGCTTCATCAATTTTAAACCGGAAGCAGGGAGGGTGATTGATCTGGCCCATGTACCTTTGGATGAAGGAGTTATTCTCTGCGAACCCCTACACTCAGAAACGACTTTCGGTCCCAGAGAAATATTGTGTTTGCACAGGTGTGACAATGATTCCGCATTGGGTTCCGGGAGTGTGAGACAAAGGTTATCCAAAACATCGGATGCGGATGTTGCCTGAAGAGAACCAAAACGATTGCCCAAATGACCGGAAGTCGGTTTAGAGAAACAATTGATATTGGGAGAACGGAGAACAGAGGATTGTGGGTGTCAGATGAAAGATGAATGAATGCAGCATTCATTTGCTAGGTGTCACCGTTAGACCCGAAAATAATGTTTTCTGCGGGAAAATTTGTTTGAATTCACAAAGAAGATTTTAATAAATCTGAATTTCTCATTTCATGCTCGATAGATGAAAGCAATACATCAATTTCAGTCATCCTGTCACATTTTAAAGCACATTCGTTCCCTAAACCCCGATGCTTAGATAAGGAGGTTCCCTTTCTTTGGTTCCATAGAATGAAAGGGTATGAAGTCACGCAAATAATAAATATCAGTGGGAGATGGCAGACTAAACAAAATCGAACTACCATCAAAAACCAATCTGTTAAAAAATTAGTTGAGATTCCCTTTTGGTCACGATCAGCTGAGGAAAGGTTACGATGGTTGAAGATGTGTGTTGGGTTGCGTGAAATTAGTCTTCCAAAAATGAGTAAATCTTAATTATGAACAAAACATCGTTGATGACTTACTGAGAGAAGTGTGTTTCGAAACAATGTTCCGGGATAAAGTCCCACACGGAGCGCTGTCCAGAGGAAGCACAAATCAGATTACTAATGTCCAGCCTGAGTCAAGCTTCAAGGGGCATTTGGTAAAGGTATTACAAATTATATGCAAGCTTTTGATGACACAGCATACAAACATCGCAAAACGTACAGAATGCATAAATATTTATATGTGGTTGAAAAATATTCACAGTCTGTCAAGTTCCGTATTCTCCTCGGATCATCACTGTCCGTTTGAACCATCGACTCCTTGGGTAGTGATGTCTGGTCCATGGAGTATCAGTTCATTCGCTTGGGGAGAACACATTTATCATTTCGTAAATCTGCGAGAGATGTTCATTGACCTGATACAGATCCATTTCTTGTGGTTACTCAAAGTTTATTAATATTATCCATTGCAGTGTCAGTTTGAAAATAGAGAGCAACCTATAAAAATGCCTTAGTGATTTTGCAGCCACAATTAAGTTTCTGGTCAGAGAACAGCAGTGATAATACAGGCTCTACTGCACATTAAGCAGAGAACCACCATATGTTCAGTATACACTTGGTTTTATTTATTGCATTTTTGGGTGATATATATTTTACAGAGGATTAGCAGTGTGCGGAAGGGTTAAGGAGTAAATGTGCTGCGTTCTATGTGCATTGGTGTCGATCGTGGTTATTGGCCTTCCCTTGTTTCTGGTAATCCACGAAGAGTCATCAGTCACAAAACAGACGCATTCCGACAGCCGTAGTTTTCTTCGCGTTGTGTGATCGCGGCTGTATTGTTCTATCTTTGAAATGAAGCACTGTCTTTGTTTCTAAAAGACACCTTTGGCGTGGAATTCTCACATTTCTTCTCACTGTAGCTTTATCTAAAGAATTGTTTTCAAATAGGCATTTTTCACTGCGATTTGCATTTCATCTCTGAACCGAACAGCCCTGTTGTGGGTTCTATTTTGGTTAAGCCGATGGCCTCTAAATTATTCACTTATCCTTGGCTCTGCCGATCAATCAAAGAAAAGCCTTCATTCTTATGATTTTTATAATNAGGCTAGGTGAGTAGCATATTTGTTTTGTATGTGCATAAATTGCGTAGGCTAATATACTTACATATTGTAAATCCAAGCGCTTATTATCTCCCTTTGGGCTTTAACTTCCACATATATCTGATTGGCTACATGTTGATCGATGTGGACGATATATATATATATATTTATATGTATATATACAGACGGATTAACAAGCGAAACTATACGGATTGCTTGAAAAAACTTCACGGAATCGCTATCTTTCCAATAACCATTTATCGTTTTTGTCTCAGGTATAATGAAATAAATTGCGTTTTGAAAACGTTACACCTTTTAAACAATATTTCATTCTTCCAAGGATGGCTTCATGGCCGGAACTAGTTAGTCTGTTATAAAAAAACAATGCAAGAAAGATATTTTGATCTGTGCGATAAACTTCTTTCACTGAGATCCTATTCATCAAGCAACAAGCTATTGAGTGTGTGATTCCCTGGATTGCAAAGTAAATAGAATCAATTGAAAAATCCCCGTGTCCTGCGCAA
>UZAN01039521.1:28709-39328 GCA_900618425.1 Echinostoma caproni
GGGGGCAGGTAAACTATGTCGTACTATTAGTTCATTTTTTTTTAATCAAAAATGTTTCCTTGAAGCTTCCGACGGCGATTCTACAAATGGTCTGAAACATTTTCACAAGTCGTGACGAGGTGCAAAACCAAGTGTCAAAAAAAGCAGGCTCATATAGTGGGTCCCATGCATAATCTGGTCATTATAAAATGATGTATAGAGGGAGATGATAGCCTAAAAATAGCATACAGAAAGTACTTTTTTGGCATTATCTACAGTCTAATAACCTCTGAGTTTTGTAAAATTGCTAACAGAGAACAAGAGTGAGTTGTTAGGGCGCTATTTAGGCAAAAATAAGTTCATGTGAGTTACATCTAATTATACCTTCTGATATATAATCAAGTCAAGTCAAAAATCGTTTATTCATCCTAATGGATAGATTCTCAGCTTCTTGCACTCCAGGAACATTTATCGTCGCATACAGTCACAAAAAAGGGAAAAGAACAGTATAGTCAATTCAAATGAATGTGGAGTAAAAGATTTCGAAAATGAATATCAATTGCGTAGGAATTTCAAAAACGTCTTCTCTAACGGATGCCTTTTGAGCCAGAAATCTCAAAAGATACGAAATGACTGATAAACGATTGGCAATGGTACGAGCATACACCAGTTTATAACGACATCTTGTTACAGAATTGGATATGCATTGTTTAAATTCTGTGTGTAATGGGTGAGTGGCGTCTGATAGAACGTTATTACAGAAGTTATCGCAGGAGGAAAAATATTTATCGGCGATAATGTTAAACAAGTGCAAATAAGGAATACCACTTGTGCGAGAAATTATTTTAATTGACCGGCGTAGAATTGTGTAATCTTTAGCTCTAAGACCGGCATATAAAACTGGTGAGCAGTAGAGAAGATGAGTAACCACAAGAATATACAAATCAAATGAGTAAATACAGTGGAACTTTTGAAGAACGCACGCGGGTAATAAAGAAACACAACCGTCGAATCTTTACAAAAAAATAAGTTAAACGTGGGGTCCAGGTGAGATCTTGGTAGACACCGAGGTATTGTAGAGAGTTTGCTGATGGAACAGGCTGGTCGGAAGCATTTACAAAACAGCCTCGCCATGTACTTGGACGATATCTGAGGTTGGATTGAGATTATGGGTTTCCTAACTTTTGTAACATGTAGTAGATTTACGAGTTACCTTACTTTCAGGGCCGCAAACTACAGCCAATCTCCTGCAATGTCGCACCTCTCGGGAATTCGAAAAACTGGGTGGATTCCAGGAACTGTGAAATAGCAGGGTAAACAGTAGTAGGTGCCAATAAGTAGTATAAAAATCGGTTGAAAGTTTTGTGACAAAATAAACTGAATCGATGAATAGTAGATCAATCGTGTTAGTTGTTATCAATATTTATATTTATAAACTGTTTATAACCCAATTTAGATCTTTCATCCTGCGTATCCTGTATGTTTCAAATAAATTTAAATCTTTATGATGCCTTCAGTATCGGTACATTGCATGCGGTATTCAACCTTTTTTCAGGAAACTTTTTCTGAACCGATTGTCCCATATTAATTTCACATATTCCTTCAATCCGTTGCAACTTAAGGCTAACCAAAGACATGATTATATGACTTCCTACATAATATACAATTGTTTTAGCTATACAGTCAATCTCCTGCTATGTTGCACCCCTGAGAAATAGCATTTTTCAATATCTTCCCACTTTTTCAAAAACCCAAACCAATAGAATGCCTAATGGCTTAGTTCCTGACCATGCGATGTCGCACCCCAAATATGCCGCAGTCCCTGATATGTACTCACTTGGTCGTTGACCGATGTTCGGGACGACCATTGACCATCCACCCTGGAATGTCGCACTCAACCTATGGCGTTGCACCTAGTGTGATGCGTTCATGGCACTGTTCACTGATTGGATAGTCCTTTCGAAGAAGTCACACCGATGCAAGTGATCGGAGACAGTGTCACTTGACGTCAAAATGTGCAAACGCCTATCGATCAGAGAGAAGCAGAATGTGTTGGATTTGCTGAAACAGCCAGGTGCAACTCAGAGCTCCGTAGCCAAGTAACTTGGAAGGTCACGAAAAACTGTCTATAATGTTGGATCCCATAGAACGACTGAATTTTGAACGCTGGAGCATCTGAGGAAACTATCACCTGAAAACCAACCACAAGTTGGAGACAGTGAATGAGACAACTTTGGCTTGCTTTACCTCTACGAGGGAAAAGTACGGAGAGTTCCCAATGGTGGAGAGCATCGTACGCAAGAAGGCAATCCAGCTAGCACAAAGATTGCATCATAATGACTTCAAGGCTTCCAAAGGTTGGTTTCGCTCTTGGCCAGACAGATATGGTACTCAGTCGTACAAAGTAAGAAACACGCAACTCATGTGCATTACTTTATAGGTTTAGTGGTACCACGTGATACAGTGGATCAGTTTCGAGCGGGGTTACCGCAGTCGATAGAAGGATATGCTGACTATGATACTCTCAGTGTAGATGAAACAGCTTTGTATTACAGGCAGCTCCCAGAATGAACATTGAGCCCGAAAGGAAAGACAGTTTCTGGGTCCATGAAATCCAAAGAAAGAGTCACGTTACTGCTTTGTGGGAGCATGACTGGAGAAAAGTTATCACCACTAGTGATCGGAAAGCTTCAAACTCCACGATGCCTCCGACGTGTAGATAGAAAAAGCCTTCCATGCAGTTATAATTCTTCAAAGAACGCATGGATGACTTCTACGTAATTTCACAGTTGGCTGTCCGATGTCAACCGCATATGGTTTCTCAAAGACTATCTATTTTACTATTGATGAACCACACCACTTGCCATAACCAAGCAGCAGTATTTTCCAACGTACAATTGATAGGGCTGCCTCCAAAATGTTCTTCGATGTTACAACCAATGGATCAGGACATGATTTAGTCTTTCAAATGTTCGTTTCGGAAACATTTACTGGAATATGTTTTGTCTTTGATCGAAGGTGAGTAACGAATCATGGAAGCCGAGGTGGACATTCTCATGGCCGTGCATCTGGTCAAGAAAACTTGGGTTTATTGATTTCCAACGGAGAGCCAAGCTGAGACAAACGACGATTTATGATTTTGCTAAAAGTACATTTTTCTAACCTGGGAAGCTTTTTTTGCTATTCGGTGGGGCACTGAACTGAAATGTGAGGCCCTCGAATGTGGTCATTTTTGCTACAGTGGTCACCAAAGCTACGGTCATTCGGTCTATCGATGGGCTCTGTGGCACTAACGTGCAAATGGGTGAACGATGATCCCGATTGACTGGTAAGCGGGTGAGTGGAATATGTTGTCTGTTCCGATCGGTCTATAAGCACCGTCACACAGACACGCCTGTGTGAATGAATGAACGATACTATCACTTGTCCTAGAGCACCGATGAAATTAGACAGGTTACTTGCCAAAGGTCATCGTAACCCGGGTCTAAAATGAGTTTGTGAGGTGCACTTTTAGTTTATGAATCGTTAACTGCTTCATAATTGCCGTTATTCCTGTAGATTGGCGTCTATGGCCTTCGGTTAGCTGAACAGGAGTGAATTTCTTCCAATACTGATTTGCAAATGCCAACAAACAAACGATGCTATTATAAGGATGCTTGCGGATCATCGATATTTTGAAGCCGGTGCAATGCATCGACCAGAGGTGTGATCAATTTGTTTCGTTTTTTCTCCTCATGCACCCTTACCCAGCTTTCTACATCGAAGGTATTTTCCTCGTCATTGACATAAACCATTTCGGAATGCCGCAAAGCAAAAATTGAAGTTGGTTGGTGATAAAAGTAGTTATCTTTAGCAAACGTCCACTATGAGTTTTGACCATCATTGTGACCAATAATTACAGTTGACCAGTGAATCAATTTTCCATTCAATGACTGGCTCATTCGAATGATCAAACTATTCAACCATGCAATACATTATATATATTTCCACCAACCTAAGTATTTATCTGTTCATCCTTCTAATGTTTGCTGTTCTTCAATCTGTTTTACTATCAGTCTAATTGTATGAACGTATATAATAATGCATAGGTTAAATTCTATTTCATTTCACTTCAGTGGGTTGCTCAATTGGCACCGTTGTACCCACAGTTTAGCCACTTGTGAGCAAACGACGAACCTGAGTGTTATGTTTGCACACAGATAGTTCTTTCCTCCCTCCAACGGCACTAACTGCTCAGCTAATTTGCGTGTCACAAGGTAGGTATTTGATTATTTCACACATCCTTGCACCTTTCTGTTGTGAATATAGTGCTAGAGGATAACCGCTGTAAACAGCTTGATGCAACCAACCCAAGACAACCGCTTACAGATTGTTTACAAAATGAACCAACAGTCTAAAATTGGTAAATAACACAACGGAAAGTTGAGCATTACGTGTTTGTATGACTACTATTTACAGAACATTTTAACAGAAATACAAGTTTGTTTTTTGCGTGTTTTTCTGGAGATGTTGCAGCTCATTGTGTCATACTGAACTGCAGTCGAACAAATGGAGCATAGAAGAGTTCACCAATAAGCTTTATTCGATTATTTCTTCCAGTCTGTTACAGGAACACTTAGTTATATAGGTACAATTTGTTCCGCCTTTTAAACGCTCAAAGTTTGTCACAGCCGGGAATAGAACTTGAGCCACATGTTTTGCTGCTTTAATTCAGTCAGCTCTCAAAGCGAACCGATTTTCCACTCTGAACCACAAATATCCAAAGTCGGTTATTTTTTCCAGAAACTGAAAACTGCAGAGGATTTACCGAAATACGATTGTGAAAAGAAAATAAATGCGTTTTTTACACCGTGATATTTGTGCTTCTTTGTGAAAACTAATGGACACAGATGAATCTAATAGATAGTTCCCTCAGAAGAGAAATTCCTGTTCAGTCAGAGATCAACGCGGATCGTACGCTGAGCAGCCCGTATATCAACGTGTGTCCAATCTACAGCACTGTAAAGCATATTGCTTGTGCGACGAAAGCATCAACTAAAGGTTAGACTCAAATAACTTAATCGTTTGACGTGCCATAGCCAGTAAATGCAGATGTGCATTTCTATGGATCAATAACATGTTTTTACAACCGCACTGCAACTAAATGCTACACTTTGAAGTTGACCAATAAATCAAATAAATGTTCCTGGCAGCCATTGCATTTGTCAAATAGAATTTGCTACAATGTGCTATATGAAGCTTGTCGGTTGGCGTACAAATGGACTAGTTTACGGGTATCACTGAGGATACATTTTAATGCAAATCCGTTGCCACTGTTCAAGAGAAAACTACATATATCTGTTTGCGGATTCACCCTTGTTTGTCCTTCAGATTTTCTCCCGTACCGCTATTGATGTGACTACGCTCATAGAATTTCCAGGACCAGGTCTCAGTTTCCTAATTCAGCAAGGAACGCGGTGATGTTGATCATCATTCCTACCAAGTAGTCTCGTATTTAGGTTCATTCAAGGTCATCCACTTTCACACTTCTAAACAGCTCAGTAAAAACGTATTTGACCCCTTCTGGCAATCTGAAATTCGATTGTGCCGTCTCTTTTGTACTAGCAAGAAGCAAAATTATTATTGTACATTTCCATTCCTTTTGAATGATTCCAATTTTGAGAAACCAATAGTTTTGTAGTTGAAAAAACGCAGCTATGTTTTGGCAAAGTGAACTGAAAATGCCTATTCAACTACCACTCCTTACGACGTAACGAACTTTAATGTGAGATGAAATATCTATTTCTTTATGGAGAAGCGTGAGTCGGGAGCATTTGTTACCCGGTACGTATCTTAACGATCGACAGACACACACACACATGCGATATACAATCAGAGCCAGAAGCACAGATTGCGTATGCATTGTAGTATTTGTATGAGGCAAAAGTACCAGTTATCACGATGATAATGTACTTTACCAGTGCACTCGTAAACGTTTACCTTTATTGCCTTGAGTTTTATTGTATTCAGTGGTTTACACTCAATCGCAAAAAGTTGATGGGATTAGTTGTAACACAAAAGACAAGTGTTTATTATGAGTCAGCAGTTATTCTGTTTTAAATCGACATACTGTCTCACCACACAATTTGTTTGTCAAAACAAGTCTTTAAATAGACATCTAACTGGTACATGGTACTTTATCAAGTAATGGCCCAGCCGAAGTGGTTAAACTGTGTTGGGTGTCAGGATTCGGATGTATATATTTGTGCGTTGGAGCGGCACCTTACCCCGGGAATGATCACCATAAAATCATTTGCCAACATGATATCACGGCAGTTCAGTAAGTGTATCTCACAAAATATTGGTTATGATTTCGCAGATTCAAAAGAAATGGCATCTTGCGCGCAGCTCAGATTTGTACTCAGAAGAAACCATTTGGTCTATTCTTACCCACAAAGCGCACCAAAACTCTACACTTTACATGACAAAACATGAACTAGAGGCATCGTTGCTTGGAGAGTGGAATACTATCGACAGGGACGTGATTTGAAATCTCATACCGAGCAATAAACTGGCTTCGTTGAACAAAGTCCAATGGACGGGGGTGCACTTATTTGTATCGGTGAGAATTCTGTTTTTCAATATATTTTCGTTCAAATTCGAAGACGACTTTGAATTTGGCGGTCATTCAGAATTCTAAAAATGTTGATGTGCTTGCGTGTGCGAGAGATGAAAATACAAAAAACCAAGGGGGTCAAAATGTTTGTCTCGATGTGTATATGTATTACACCGGAGACGTTTTAATTGGCTCATAATATGGAGCTTAGGAATTAAAATAAAAATCTGCTGTGTACTTCTCGTACTATGGGAAATTGAATTTCCGCCTGTATCCTTAACGGCATTTCCCTCATCCACAGCTTTTCTAACAAGTTCAGTATGAGACGAACTACTATAAATTGTCGGCTGTAACGTAGCTGTTGCGGGTTAGCAATATAACCGAAACGGTTTCAGACAATGATGGACATCATATGCATATTCAACGCCATGTGAATCCGTTTCTACGATATACATCGTACAAATCTGCTTCATATCATATGCAGAAATTGATTCATGTGAAGTCATATTTGCCCACCAAAACACATGATTCAACATCAGTAACCGTGCAACTTCAAGTGAATCCAACCAATCGCCCTATAAGGAACCCCACAAAATGATTGGTGTTTTGGCCGTCACACGTCACTGATTAAACCGGGTCTATCAAAATCCCATCCAGTCGGAATGAACTAATTTCTCCATAGACAAACAAAATTACTTTTTGAGTGACTTACCGAACGAGGATGAAAGTTTCGTCCCGGTATCGCCCCCCACCTATCCCGGGTACGCCATGTCCTTGATCGCCGATTGTGTGAACTTTAGATGAGAATGAACAAACCGGTTGGTAATTGGCCTCCGTCGGTCGAGTAAAGAAGCGAATCACGTCAAAATGGACCGATAAATCGGTCACCATGCTCATACGTGAATGCGTGAGTGGGTTCAGTCTAGGCTCTCAGTAGCCTAGTGAATAAATTCCATTGAGGTTGAGGTCCCCCGAATAACATAATCCTTTTAACTAAATACAATTACCTACATATTTATGCCATTGAAAGGCACACTTGACAATGGAAGAATTAACAGTATTTCGCCTGAATAGCAAGAGTAAATTTGAACTTATTCACTAGCTAACAGAAATTATATTTTTCTCTCTCTGCAATTCCTGCAATGACTATTGCGTTCTATCCACAATGTCAATGCAACAACCTGTCACCTATAGTTTCGCCCTTCGTTACTCTCAGTCTCGTCGCATATTCTATCATCCTTGTTGCATCATTCATCATCCGCGTCCCATCTTTTCACAGCCTGATTACATCTGAGAGAACCTTATAGTTCAATGGGAGAGATGTGAGGTATGAGAAACTCTCAGTTATCTATGATTCTACAAAGGATAATAGCTTTATTCCAGGTGCTTCAAGGGATATTCAGTAGAGGTAAGAACAGTATCGACCCACATTTGTCTCAGCACTGATCCGTGACTTTCTACTACGTGAGTAACAGTTGCCTCCATGGTGGAATCCTTTTGAGATCTCTCAACTGTTCACTTGTTGATAGCATCATTACCTCTGGAGCAAACTTTAAGGGACATAAAGAACAGAGTAGATTCATTCTTTTGCAGTTGAGGGGAAGGGGAGGTTGAAGGGAGCAACGAATCAAGTATGAAGGAATGAGGGCAGTTACTATTTGGGGAAAATTATTTCTCACTTCACAAAGCTTATTCCGGTTTAAAATTAAAACCACTCTGCACATAGTTGACCTTGTTTTGAAAGAGCTTAAACCGTACACTGAATGCACTTGATACATATTCTAAAACATTTCCTAAGGTTCATTCAAATACTGAAACCCGCTTTGTCCAACCTTAGTCAAAGCAGGAGATCGTGGCAAATGAGAACCAGAAGCTGTCAGGAGTTTCGCGTATTATTACAAGCACATCCGAGTGTTTTCGGAAATCTGAGAAGGTCGACTGCTTGTTGAGTGGCCTTCGTGAGCTCACGTGATCGAACGTGTTATAATCAGATTCTACTTGAACACTAGCTAATTATCGACGGAGGAACGAAAGGAATCAATCAATCCTTCATCTCACCTCCAATTTGAATCCCCTCGAAGGCCGTGCAGTGAAACAAGCGAGTATGCGAGTGACTAAATCCGGAAAAGATTAGGACATAATCAATTACTGCTTGATCAGGCTGCTTCGTCACCTATGGACAAATATTAGAATTATAAACCATTAAAATTACAACACTAGAAATTTTGTATTTGAGAAAGTGTTTTCAGCCCGCATCGTGACAACTGCAGAGAGTTAAATTGTTCACTTTCAACGCAGCATGCAAGAAGAGGACTGAATCCTAGGCACAAGTGTTACCGGGAGGTGGGACATCGAAGTGCGTTTATCCGCAAAGTAGAATTTGTTTTCATTCGAAGCCACTGGCTTCAGTTTTCTGGTTTAAACAAGGATTCATGTCTTTGCCTCGCCGAACAGATCACACAAAATTGGCCAGTTAGTCACCTATGTGCATACCAAAACCGGTGGCTACGGAAAGCCAATTTCTGATAGCCTATTGTGATACTGCCTACCGATTTCAGTATGAACGCAAATTTGCTTTCGTCGACAGCAGACAAAGATACGGATGCAACATTTTTGGAATGCCCTAATGCTATTTTGTTAAGCTCTTGAAATCATTTGTATTAGCGTTCTTCGCTTTCGTACAGGTATGCAGCGCAACGTTCGCTAATGAACACCACTCGAGGTTTGAGGAAATTGCCCCAGATATAAATTATGTAGTGCTATGCTATTGGTTTTCCGTCGATGTCGAAAAATGCATTTCCATAGCGGAGTTTTCTCATTACGAAGACGACTTGACATTACTTTGTAGATCTCAGTCGGAACGAGTTCACTGCTGCGTTTGTATAGTCAGTATCTCAGACTTCAGACCTCGATTGTAATAATTAAACAATATTTAGAATGCCATTATTTGTCAACGTATCTGCTTGACCATGGATAGGAACTGCATGTGTGACTTAGGTGATTGGATTTTCACCTCTGTTTATTATTTAAATGTGTAATAAAGAAACAGAACCGTTGCATTTCCTCGAATATTCAGGGATCCAATAACTGCGGCCATATTCGGACTCGTTTTTGAATATATTTGTTGTTCACAGCTGAGTAACTTGTTCCAAAGATAGACAGTCTCGTGTAGAAACCAATGAACACTCGTTATTGTACGAAAACCATTTTATCTAAAGTCGTCTCCAATCAATGAATTATTTTGTGTTGCTATTCCTATTGTCGCCGCGTCAAAGCAGCCGTTAGCATGTGTGCACACGATTTCACCTCTGTCCACCTTAAAATTGTTTACTAGTTTTCACTTGATTTAGTTATAGTTGGCATCAATTTCAATGCTGTTCCTTAAATTAAATGCATTGTGTGTTCTCAGGGCGATAGACAACTAAACAACCTACAGAAACATTTATTTGATAACGCGGCTTGGCCCGGTAAAATCAGTAATTCGTCTACGCTTCCGTTTCTGAGGATAATGGTTTTCCAGGTTCACGCATAAACGATACCGTATTTGCTCATATCGGTCCTGTTAGAGCCAATTTCGTACAACTTCGTTTGCATGAGCACATTCATGCTTTTATTTCATTCTTTTTTTAAAATACGTTTCATGGAGGTGGATGTTTATTCTATCAATGTGGTTGATGGTATATCTATGGAATTGTACCAATCGTGAAAAAGCATAGTGCACCGAAAAAGCCATTTTTACGTTAGGAAAATCCATAAACTGCTTTCTGTCTTCATTAGTTTCCCAGTAAAATTTCGTTTCGCTTTACTCACGCTTCTTTCGTTATTTAGTTAACTCATGGTGTGGTTTGTGAAGCGATGACGCATCTTTTGGATATCATTATTCGTTTCATTGATATTTGTTTGCAGCAACGCCTTTCACTTTTCTTCGTTCCTAATCAAGACCCAATCCAATTCTCTCAAAGTAGTATCAGTCATCGACAGTTTTCTTGGGAATAGTAGTCCGCATTCATAATCTTTAATTCTTGCTTATTTTGATCAAGTAACG
>UZAN01039521.1:40484-56060 GCA_900618425.1 Echinostoma caproni
TTGCTTCCATATAATAAACAATGGTGCTTCTATTTCCATTTGATGACCACATACGTTCCTAGGTGTATTTTTTTACCCTAGAATTGTAAAACCTGATCTAATATTTTGAACACTGATTGATGTGTACTATCTCTCGCATGCACACATTTAGGCACTAAATTACAGTGCATTGACGAAACAAATTACAAAGTAAACGGCAAGCGAACAACGGTCTTCATCGACGCTTAGGACCCTGGGCAGAGTAATTTACTTCGCAATTCAACCAACTATTTCACCTATTTCTCGTAAGATAATCCAGCGTACACAAAGGATTGCCACCAAGATGGTCAAGAAGTTGCATTACCTCACTCCAATAACTGAGATTATATTCTGCTCAGTAACGTCGATCTTGAGGAGACTTGCTTTCGGTGTATCAAATATTGCAGAACCAAAACCATCCATATCGATCGTGGCTAACGCTGTCACCCAGCATCCATCTCAATCGATATCATCTGAAGTTAGTGATTTCAAATTGTCAACTGGAATGCCTATGTCAATAGGTTGCAGTAAATGCGTTTGCCCCTTGGAACGCCCCTCAATCTTACGTCATTTTACGCCAACTGTTGAATCTCTCAAGCGAAGACTTGATGAAACCCTGGCACGCCTCAAATTCCTATACTTATAAAAAGGTAGTGCGAGTGGAGACCGCATCATGTGTTATCTCCGTACTGGAAGCAACGTGTGACATTTTTTAAATATAGAAATGGTTAATCTGTGTGAATATCCTATGGGGACAAGATAGGCCTGAGCTTGTAAGTGATTCCCATAATAAAACTTTGGTTTGACTCACTGTTTCTTGCCACTGTAAAAGGGTATAAGCCTGAATCCAATAGTTCCGAATTGGTTAGTACCCGTTATATTACTTAAGTGGAGTACAACTCGTGAGCGACAAATCTGCAAAGAGCAAGACTGGATTGGTGCACACCGCGGTTGTATAGATCATCCTGTGGGTAGAAAACTACATCCAATGACGCCAAACTATGACTAGCATTTTCAACATTAGAGCGACCTTCGGATCCATTAGTAACCTTGCTCTGTAGATCTGCTTGCTTAGATATGGAGTACCCGAACAGCATATTGTGATTCTGAAAGCCCTCTACTATCAGACCTCGAGAAAGATTGGGACCTAAGGTGAGCTTTAAGCTTCGTTTCACCTCACCATTGGGGCACGACTGGCTTACCCTATCTCTTTGTTTCTCTTTAGCTTTGCTTTACTTAAAGGAACGGAGTCTGGAACTGAGCTCTCTTTTAGAAACTTAGAGTATGCTGATAATATTGCCCTATTTTGTGGCAAGTGGCCACCGATTGAAAAAACTGAATCAGTTGGTTTTTGAGGTGCTCGGTATGGCATGTGATTTATATTCTCAAAGTGCAACGATCTGCTGCAAGACTAACCTGAAGCTAGTTATACACCTTCCTTGGGTATTAACATCCAGTGAGAACTTTGCTTAGCTCCGAAGTTGAACACAATTTAAGCCAGAGTGACCTTGAATACATGACGTCGCTGATGCCGGCAAGACAAATTCCTTTCATTAAAAATGGCATGTGAATTGCTCAACGTTTCGTACTGTGTCACTCCCATCAGGTGCTGACCAGTGACTATTTGTTTCTGAAAACCGTTGTCTGCAAATCATCGCCTGGGTATGTTGCGAGCTTCTCGGGTGTGTCGATTAAGTTAGTCGACGTGTCAGGGTCAAATGCGAACAGACCGTTTTTTCTCCTGAATGCAACAACACATGGTATTTCGTGATCTCTGTCCCTCCATTTCATATTTCGCATTACCACTGTCACTTTAAAAGCCGCTAGCACAAATTTTTGTTTTTTTTTCGGTAAAAGAATAACCTGAAATGTTTTTGTCCCATCTCGTCTCATCTGAATAAGTTTCCACGCAAAAGCTCATCCATGTTGATGTCTATTTGAACTGAGGACAGCACAGTTGGTATCGATCGGGAAACACGGACTCTTGCAAAGTCCCATTCAATGCAGTGAAAAGCCTTGCTTAAGAGAGACTCCAAAATAATTTAACTTGATCAGATTGCCAAATTGTCATGTGAGGAATAAAAGCCACTCTTACCCAAAAAGCCAAAACCCTTCGTGAAATTATCAATAGTGTCAGTTAATGTGATTTCTCATTGGACCAAGAAGGACGAATATAGTTAGAACAACAACGTGAAAAGACTGAGCACAAAATATTGTCCTCTCACTGCTACATTTCAATTGCTGCAACTAATTCATTTGAGTGTATTGTGTGTATTTCATCTGACTCAACTCAGCTCTGGAAATCGGAATTTATTCAAGAATTCATTACTCTCCCACTCATTTAGCCAAACATTCCCACTTCGTTTGACTTTGACAGAAATTGAAACTTAATCCTTCCACATAAATCAAGTGCTTGTAAGATCCCTACAATGCTACCGATTATAACCATGAATGCAATTAGAGGACTAATAGAATTATATCTTCACTAATTGTTCAACCGCTTCCCTTTCACCTAGCCAAGTACCTGTGGCTGTGAATTGATGACGGTCCCATTGGAAAAAAACCTTTGTTTACTTCAAAGAAAGGCCTGATCGATCAGCTATCTGCCTGGTAACTCATCCAGTGACTTATCGACTATACTAAGTTAAAAGAAATGTGTTTAGTGCAACGAAGTGAATAGTAAATTATCGATTGTGAAACGAGTCCACAAATAACTGAGGAAGGGAGCAGAATGTGGGCATTCTCAAACGTGAATCAATTGCATTCAGGCTGCTGTCTGTCATATCCTATGTAGACATGTGTGTTTCAACGATGAACAGATGGAGAGACAGAAAGAGCAAACAGAAAATCTTAACGAACCGATGAAAGAGTGAATAACAAATCTCAACAGAAACTAACCATTGTTTACTTTTGTACACTTCATATCATCCAGATGCCACGATGCAAACATGCATGGGATGTCGATATTATTTTGCAGGGAACTTCCTCAGTTATATGTATTTTCAGGAATGACGTTTTTCCTTTTTTGTTCCTTGTGGTTCGGGAAACTCAATTTATAATGTTGATGGAAAAGTGCATCGGTACCAGAGCTCAATTGTACTCATCCAACAAATCGAACTGCTCCACCATTGATGCTGTCTCGATTTACATGTTCACGAAATGGTCGTGGTATATTTTGGATCGTGCGATCCGAGATTNTTCATCACCGCCAAATTTTCACCGAGCCCTCGTTTGACTCAATACCAGGTCAATTTTTGTGGGGCTTTGTGTTTTTGCTTTCCACCTCCTGGGACTTGAATTTTCAACTTGACAGAGTAAATAAGAGGGCTTCCGATGAAAAAGGCAAGTATGTTCCTTACCCACTCACATTCTTTGCACGTATTGATGTAATAACTACGGGACAAGTGAGCCATAAATGTTCTTGACAGTCAAGGGCTTCGCGAATGTCCCTTCTCGGTTCACGTTTATTTTGTTAGTGTAGAATTCTGTTGAATATTCAGGTAAAACGTTATTTTATTCCAACTGCATGTAAGATATTGCTTATCTAATAGACTAAGCAAATTGCCAAAGTGATATTCTTGAACAACCCCTATCTTTCCGATTTATTTTAATATAACAAGTGACAAAACGTGAACCAAATTTAAATTGCCCTTCAGTTTTACGGGGTCCCGGGTCAAATAAAGCGTTCTGATAGCTGGGATAATCACCAAACTCAGTTAGGGTTGAAAAGATGAACTTGGGGCAGTTTGAATTATATATCTGAGGACGGATGGGAAAGGAACAGGGTTTGATGAAATTGAAATTAAAAAGTGACTAAACAACATTAAAAACTGCTAAACAAATCAAGTGAAACATCAATCGACTCAGTCTGTCGTTCGTCGGGGTCGTCCGCCGCTCTCTCTAAGGTTTTTTCAACCTGCATCCAGTAAGTCACTTAGTAATCGACGGTTGCAAGGTGATTGCGACCATTGGGGACGTACACAAAGGATAGCCAGCAAGATGAACAAATCATTGCAGTACAATACCTATGTGGAGAGAACACAGTTAATTCCCTCCTTATTGCTAGTTTATGGGACTATTACAAATACTGCACAACCCGAGAGATCGTATCGTCTGCAACTTACGTTGTTGATGTAAGTGGAACTGGGAGAAGGTATCGTTATCAAATCGCCCCAGAACGGTCGGCTGCATCGTCAGCGTCAGTCGTTGGGTGTCAGAGTGTACACTGCTTGTGATTCTGTATAGTCTTGTTCGTCTTTTTCCTTTTCATTTTACTTCCTTTTATTGAGTAGACAAAGATACAATTTTCACGAAGGGGAAGCGACCAATCAAAGAGCTGCCATTCAACACACAATGGGGAAAGTCAGGCGTTGGTGATGGGATTCGAACGCACATTCCCGGGGTGATAAGTTGGTGACGTTACCAACCGGGCCATCACCGCCCGTCGTTTGTGCGTAAACAACTGGGTGTTGGAAGCTGAAACGTGATGGAACATCGTTACCCTTTAGCATTTATGAAACCACACAAAGCAGTCGAACAAGAAAAGGACATATTGCATTTGCCATGCTTGAGTGGTAGCATGCAAGTGGTATATATATATATCAACATTTTGAGGGGAGAGTTGCAGCAAAACGATAACCAAAACAAATTCAGTGATTGTACAGAGATGTTTTCCCTGACTTCAATTGTTCATTAAAATGCTTCAGCGGATCACAGTATGACTAAACTTATGAGCCTGCCGACAAAACGGGGCACTTTGAACTTCTCAATACGGTATATAACATCTACTAACTTAAATTTCAACACTGTTCCTTAGTACGGAATTCAGCTTCAAGCCTCAGTTTCAAACCAATAAATGATTTTGGGGATCATCAGTAGATGGCAGCTGTATTCATGCAGTTTTACTTGTTTTAGTCGATATTATACTATGGGCGCAATTGTTACTGAACATGTGGTAGAATACTATTTGAGTGATAGCTCACCACTATTTCAAAAGAGCCTAATATACTTAATTTTCAAACTCTTAAGAAGAGATGTAAAAACTACCTCTGACAAATTGCTCTCGATGACCGCCGACCGATCAAAGAGGTTGAGAGGGCGCAGTGGGCGGGTGTAGAACTCATCCAAATAACAAATCACGTGATCTGCAAAGGAGAGCACGCTTTGCGAAATTGCCTCGGGTCAGAACGCTTCAAAGGCTCTGATGGTGAATTCCAAAGATAACCTACAAACTACTACAAATATGGTGATATGTACATTGCAAGCACCACCAGATTCTTACATCCTTTATTTTGAACATTACACACGATATCAAAACAAAAGACCCAGGCAGTTCGTATGAACGGTGTATATCAAACTTGCATTCACTGATTGGATGGATTCCACCACCAGCTTATATGCAAACAATTGCTAAAGTTGATTTTTGGGATAACGAAATGTCACTGAACAGTTTACCCAAATCTACCGTGTTGAAGTGACAATAAAGTGACCCGTTTGTATTCGAAATTATTATTCATCATTCAATCGTGAATAAATAGGGACATACTTGAAATTTAGTCAAACGTGATAGGATCATAGACAATTCAAATTTGAGGAATCTCGGCACTGATCACAAAATTTTCACAGCCACATAGTGAATAACAATCCGATGGTTGCACACAACTGGAGACGTCGCGACGCGTAGAAATCATTCCTGTGTTTTACGCAACTTCGGAAGATCAATGAATCTACTGTGACAGTAAGTAAACATGAACTCGATTCGTTGCCTCTCATGTATTAGCTTGAAAAAATCACGTAGTGAAATGGTTTGGTGCAATGGTAACCTATTTTGGACACCGAGGTGGGAAAAAATCGGAACATATGTGATTGATGGGGATTTATGTTTATATACCAAACGGCCATATATGGAACAATTTGTAATCACAATGCCAGCGTATCAGACTATGTACTGAGAGTTTTCGTATCGTATCGATTTATCATTTGTTTGCACCTAAATCAAATTTAACCAACTATAGATGGATAATGTTTAAAAAGAGAGCCTTCGAATAAGAAACACATGGTCCGGGTGTGGTCGACGGTCAGGATTGAAGTTTTATTACATTCACTGGGTTTTACTATCCTTTTATAACTGATAAACCTTCAGTACAATAGCTGTAATCATGCATGTAAAACACATTTATGCTTAAACACGCAATCAGTTGTTAATATATGCGCCAGTTATCGTTGGGTTATTTTGTCATCTCCAAAACGTGCAAAGTAAGCATAAGAATGTTGTCGGTACGTGTCAATGACCAACACAAAATCAGATATTGTACCCTTTCTCATTCAATGTGTAACGTCTTGCTCACACCACACTTTACATCCATTCATGAGTTTTCTATCTCACTGACATTTGATGAGACATCGTAATCTCTCTGATACAAAATTCAAGCATTTCTAGGTTTTACCACGAGAGAACTGTTCTGTATGCGCTCAATTTTGCCATTGGATTTTACGCTGAAACGGATTAGAGTAGGCACCAACTCACTTAATGTCGCCATTATACAGGAACAGATAGGAGGTAGAATTGGCGAGATTTGACTGTTTATTGTCCGCATTTTTCAAGCTCATTGACAGGTAGTTGAACATTTTTTTACCGCACATGACTACAAAAGAATACTAATGATACATCGAACTCTGTCCACATTTTGTATATGGTTGTCCCGAGCTGAACCAGCATGTCGTTGCTTCAGGCGATCACGGAGTGTGTTACATGAAAACAATCAGGTGTACAGTCCCAAACTATCAACATTTACTTGCGTTATATTATTTTATATTTGACACCAGCCAGTAACAGAACATGCAGAAAAAGTATTTTAGTCAGCGCGCAGAGGGCGCGAATTGGTAATCAGTGTCGTTGTTTCAGTAACGATTTTGGATGCTGCCTAATCGATAAAAGGTGTAGAAGGCAAAACAACAACGGAAAATCAATTTGTACGAACATCAGTTTCAAGTCATTATATGTTGGAGCGCGTAAAAAATGAAATGAAACCTGATCAAGCACAAATCCCTTTGTGAGACAAAGCAGTTTCGAACGGGAAACAAGAGCAAACAATGTATAGGAGGCAATCTCACTCTATTATACATAGGACCAATATGATCAGAGCAATTAAAATCCTAACTAAACATAACAAGGTACCGAACGGATGTTATTTTATCAAACCCGGACAGCAAGCAACAGTTGCTTGTAATTTTATATTGTGAAGCACCCATCTGTGGGGTACTTATTCACTTTAAAGGGTTTTTTGGCAAATGTTATTTTCCGAACTTAGAAATTTGCACGATAGTCCACCACAATTTGCCAACAAACAAATTTATCAAAATAGAATATTTCGTGAATAACAGTATGCTATAGAACGGGTATTGTCTTGTATTGTAATGAAGCTTTAGTTGGTTATATACAAGCTTTTAGCCAAAAAATAGAACACCGTTACAATGTTGGTAACACAAAGTTGAAAAAGTGAAACGTAAAAAGTACAGAAATATTAGTAAATTACTAAATGCATTAGAAAGCTCAGAACGAAAATTTTCTTTATCGGTCAGTACCCAGGCAGGATAAGGTACCAGAGAGTGCCTGTATTCAGATACGGGAGACGGGATAAGCTTTGACTTAGAACGGATGGAGGGGGTGGGATTTGCATGCACACAGGTCAATGCGCAGAGGATGAATGCAGCAAGATAGGATACTGTCAACAAACTTCAAGCACGCATCAATTTGAGCATTGCACATTTTACCAATCAGAACAGATAATAAAACTTGGGAGACACGGCTGATTATGAGAGGCCACACCCCAGCAAGTTGGAATCAGCCTTTAGCAAACCAGGAAAAATTACAGGGAAGTAGTTAAGGGGTATAGAGAGGATACATTGTTGAACGGACGCGTCTATCACCGACAAATCAGAACAGAAGTGGTGCAGTTTTCTTATCTGAAAAGAGAGAACTTTCAACTTGCAAGCAACGGTTCGGGTATGTAAGGACCAGCGAAGGTTGCTTTCAATTATAGCACCTAAATACTTCACATGTCTGACCCTGCTCATGGGCTTTCCAGGAATCGGCTCATTGTCGGAGGGAGATGGGGAACGATTGAGAGTAAAAATACATTCAAGGCAGTTTTCGGGATTACAACTAGAGCCGAATGAAGATGAATATGAAACGACGTGTTATGGGTTTGTGTAATATTTAACCAGTTTGACCGGTTTGATACGAATACAGAAATGGTAATATAATCAGCATACTTAAAACATCCAACAGGGGGAGTAATAAGTCAAAAGGTAAGAAAAACAGGTACCCAAAGCGGTGAACAAAGGAACATCAAGTGTAAATCATCCGTTTTGATAAACAAACTGGTCCTGTTTGCTGGCTTGAGCATTGAACATTTGCCTAGGTGAATGGTTTCTCAGCAGATATCTCCTTTTGGGAAGTGCTATGATAGGCGCGATCTGACAACATTTCTCGAAACCATTTGTCGTAGCCAACCTCTGAAGACATAGATCAAAAGCAAGCAACCCATTGCCAAAAGCGAGAACAAGCCGAACAAAATTAGGCCAACTGGTAAAATGGATTTTGTATTTTAGCAGTTTTAGTTCATGCAAGAAGCACTAATTTGAGCAGTGGAATGCGTCAAGCGAAGGTTGACTTAATGAAATTTTTGAATCTTTCCTGTGTTTTACAGCTCTTCTCTTCGGTTTTCAGTGCAGAACAAGCAAGTCAAGTTCGGGCACAAAAAGCCAACACCAGATATGATATGAGAATTATTCATTTAAGCTTCACCTTGCATCGGCGAATTGTAAAACGGCACATGTTTTGGTTGAATTGGAAAGATCTATTCCGCCCTCGATAGATTAATAAATAATGTCGGTGAGCACATATGGTTTTCATATACTGACTCAAATTTTCCGAGAACAAGAACTCTCAATCAAATTCGATGAAGCCCTCGATGCTCTAACGACACCGAAACTATTTATATAATTGCACAGAAGAACACGATGATTACATAATTTTAGTCGTCCGTGAATATGTTTTTCTCAGGCGTGATGCCAGCTTTATACTGTTCCAAACCACATCAACAATTATTGCGGACTTGTTTTCCCCTCGTACATACGCACAAGTGATGTAAATGTCAGTATTTACAAACCAGATAAGAGAATTCATTCAACTCTTGTGATACGGAGAGGTACTGCTCAAATTTATGAATAGTGTGAACGTACATTTATCCGTCACATTTGTATTTCGGTTCAAGAGTCTACTACTGCTCAAATTTCTTTCACGCAAGCAATTGTTTTTAATGTATGGCTGTGAAACCCGATTTCGCAGGAATAATATGGAATCACCCAAGCCGGATAACTCCAATCAGGTAAAATCATATATTCACTCGCCATTGTTATCTGTCCTATTCCTTGTTCGGTAGTGGTCTGGTGAACCTGAAACCCAGTTGTCCATAGATTTGTCATTTATTTATTTTTCGCCTACTTAGATTTTGAATTGGATAATCCTCGTGTTTACCGGGACTTTGAATGCGTAACCGCAAAACAGTACACATTTTTGGGTGCAGCTTGACCAAGATACGACATCAACCAATTGAGTAAAACAGATACATAAAACTCAACGAAGAGGAAAAGCAAAATCGTGGCAATTTGTTTATCATATGTGATAACCGAACTCAATTTGTGGGGATAAATATTATAAGAGTGGAGAGACACAAATTTTATTTATTTAATTTAAATTAAACTGTTTAATTATTTGCGTTAAGTCCAACAACGCAGTACTGAAAAAACAACAGTTCGTAAACAACAACGATGGTTGTTATACCGCTGATCCGACACCAGTTCCACCTTATACGTTAAACCTGTATCTATGTGCACAATACACGTAATTCCAACACTCGATGAGGAATGAATCGTTGAATCCTGAAACGGTTGGATTTAGTTTACGTCTGAATGACAGCAATTGGTCAACTGCCCCCGTTTCGTACAAGGGGAACGCTGAGTGACGATTACCAAGATGATTATCCAGCGATTGGAGGGCATAGAAAAGTTTCACATGGCTTTACTTCAAAACGTATTTTCAGCGCACCATTTGCGATGTTTCCTGTGTTAGATGCAGTTGATCACCAAAGCAAAATTACCTCTATGGAGTGAATTAAATAAACATATTCTTGGGATCTCCCTTAAAAATAATTTTGTGGCAACCAACTCACATCCTCTACCTAATTGTTTGGTTCAAATCGTTGCTGCTCAACCTGGATCAGAAGAGTTCAACGTTCACCGAAGCGGACCTAATTAAGTTACGGTATCCCTTTCTGTGTGCGAAAACGTATCAAAGCAATCAATCGAATTGCCTTGGGGTTGATCGTGCAACTGACTTCTGTCCTCAAATTCTGCTAATCAACTCTTCTTTCACCAGAATGATCTTGTCCAAGTGTGAGTTTGTTTAATGGGGCGGTGGTGAAATGGAAGATTGGGTGAAATTTTAGTCTCTCACGCTATTCGTCTTCTCTCCATGTGAAGTAACTGGGTTCAGTGTTTTAACTTTTGAGTGTTTTATTCATACTGCAGAACTTGAGTTCTAAGGAGATATCCAGTGATTGGTATTCTTTGTAATTGGCTAATTTATCTCGTACCAACGATCGTTATTAGTCAATCACATTTTATTTTATTCATACTTTGTTAGCTGATTGGGCGCTGTCATTCCCTGTCCCATCCTTAAGGTACTGGGCCTGATGAGTGCGTTTTTTATCTGAACTCTCCGAGGACGTACAAAATCGTTTGTGAATCATTGCGTATCGAAGACCATCACATACCCATGACCATTTCAAATTTATCAGAGTCTGTTATTCAATCCCACGGATTGCTGTCTTCCTTGTGTTTTCCGGTTTTTTATTGGGAGTTTATTCGTCTGGCACACATTTGTGCACCATTTGGGGACAGCTTGAAGTTTTGTGTTCGTTAATATTATTTTGAGCATACTTTGAAGATATAAACCACTCTCAAAAGCATAAAATCTTCGATACATTTTGCAGCATTTACAATTTTGTTGCGGTATTTAAGCAGCCAACAGTCTAGAAAATTCGTAGTAACTAATAATCAGCAACCGAGGATGATATGGGTTAGGAACACGTATCTTTTAGATTTCTTTGCTTCTTTTTCTATCTAAATTCCTTTTATTGAATATACAAGGACACAAGTTTCACGAAGGGGAAGCGGATAAGCAAACGGCTGCCTTGCACTACAGTGAAGTTTGGCTCTGGCGCTGGGATGCGAGCACCCACCCTCGAGGATGATGGTTTGATGACGTTACCAGCGGGCCGCTACCGAAATGCAAATATTAAATATCCGTACGAGTAAGAAGCAAGATCACCATACTGCACCGGATGGATTACTTAAGAGAGATTACTTAGAGAGATACACCACTAAAAAGGAAGGAGATTTTGTCCGCAACGTGATAGGTATATGGTATCACCCGATGACGGATACGAGCCACCTGATAAAATTGACTCATGCTTCTTATTAGCCAAATGTGGTTTTGTGTATTTCGACGACGCCTGCCGGTGCATCAATTGTAAGATAACGAAACCTCAGCGGAAAAATACTCCTTGGTATTTGTTTATAAGAGTAATTGCTCTTCGTGACACATATAATGCGCTTTCATTTTCTAATTTGTGAGCACTGGGATTAATCGTTTTATTTGGAGCCCACCAAATCCACAAACAGTCGTATTTTTCAGATTCCTTTAGAAAACACCGCACTTGGATATTTATTGGCCCCTTTCGTGGAAGCTAATTTATCTCTGCGTTCTACAACTGATTGAATATATCGTTTTCATATCCGTGTTCATCGCTATCGTAAGCTATGATAGAACGGCCTAAAACCCACCAGAAAATCAGTGATTATTACTTCTCTGCAAACACTAAAGAAAAATCTAGTCTGATGTAACAAAATCCATCCATAACCCAAATTTTGTATGTAGACCTGGATATTCAAACAGATTTTCGAAAACCTGAACAAGAGGAAAATTTACAAATGCTATTCAAATTTGGATACAAACTCCATTTTTTAATATGGGTAATTTGCAAAGCTGAGGCTTATTGAGGCTCATGGGATCTCTTCACATAGTGTTTTAGATGACAGTTCAAATGAACTATTGAAATTATACCTTATTGCACTCAGTCAAGGGTGCTGAGCAATGAAGTGTTTCAGTTTTTTAGTATTTATAAAATGAATTTGTATTGTGTATAACTTTCGCAAGCACTGGAGCTCACATTTCAGTTAAAAAAAATCATACACACTAACCGTCACAATGTGCATAATCAACGGCGACAGAAGATTCTACAGACCTGGGGACCTTCCATAATCCAAGGTTAAGACAAAGTTCACTCATTATCCGCTCTTTGTTTCGGAGTAGACGAACAAGATACGGTATAGATGAATTGCGGCAAGCGTTAACTGAAGATGAAATTTGACGGAATTGGGGGCAAATGTATTTTTACTTCCTGTTTTATTTGTTAAATATGCAAATGTAAAGTCGACATTCAGAAAGGTGGGGGGGGGGGGCGCGGCCATACAAAGGTTGCCTGGGAAGAGGGGCGGCGGTGGAGCGGTTCGAACCCGGGACTCACAGGTCCCAATTTGGTGACTTAATCACTTGGCCATCACCACTTTTGAACTTTGTGATTTTGTCACCGTAAAAATTACTGAAATGGTTTCTGCGCTGCAACCTCCAGAGTGACATTGAGGGCTCAGTAGCTGCATCGTATCCTGCGATAGCCTAATTAGTCCGATGGGACTTTTATTGAAATTGAAGGGTCTGTGGTGTACTCGAATTACCACCCATCTATTTGAGATCAAAATTCAAGGCGATTACAGACCTCAAAGATACTTATCTACTTCAAAAGGCACATGCTAACCCGATCAATGTTTGGCTGTCTACCTATAACCAACGATAAGGTCAGTGTCATAGAGCTCACCAGCGACGGAGGTCGAAACCTTTGTTTATTGCGTAAAGTATGCAATATTCAGGTCAGGGATAGAGTTTTAGGTGACCGCGACCACTCACTAACGCATATGTTTAAACCGCGTAGAATGAGAAAGCTGTCACCGAATAGGGTTCCATGGCGTGTCACATTTATCAAGGCGGGTAGGGGAGAAAAGGAAGTCGAGGGTGATTTAAGTAAAACCCTGTAAGGGGAATGAAAACACTAACCAATGTTGATCCTTCACGAAGGTCAAGTTATATTTCTCTTTTCGAAATCTTGGGACAAGTTACAGCTATGGTTTAAAAGACAGTGCGATGTAACCGACTGTCTCCGACAATGAAACTTGTGAATATCAGTTGGACATTTGGATAGTCATCTATAATTAATGTTATAGTAGACCATGTGACGAATGTGATGAATGGAATTGCTGACAAATCCGATTTTTTATTCCATTCTAAATTGTTTACCTCCACATTAAATTCAGCCTGTGGCTAATTATGTTCGGTCAACCCGTACGAAGATCGATTTTCATCAGGGCAATCACCACGGAGTATTTACCACAAAAACAGACACATGTAGTGCTTCATAATTAGCGTTTGGCGCTCTGCACTCACCCGTGATGTTTTCTCAATAACTTTGTCTCCTGTATTGATATGACATTGCGACCCATCGTATTACCTGTTGTATGTTCACCCACACGGTTTAGGTGTATGGGAAATTGTGTTCCTACGCATTCAAAGCGGTTTTGTACCGCAAAGTAAAAAAAACAGCAGGTTTACCTGAATCCGCAGTTTATGGGAATCACTGCTGACGTTTTTTTGGTATGAAGTAATGTGAATGGAATTACCCAATCTAGAATAGAGCCCTATTGGAGATGAATCAATTCATTGATTTTCTCATTGGGTTTCGTAGAGCAATGTGTACAAAAACAACAGCAATAGGAATTTGCGAGATTTTGGGAGAAAGCAATCAAAGATTTTGCCCTGCGCTTTTCTCTTGGCATGCATGCTAAGGGAAGAAGTTTTTTTATCCATTTATTCTTCAGTATTGAAGCAATAACCAATTCTCCTTTTTTTATGAATTATTGATTGAACCACGGTCACATAAAAGCAATTTTAAACATTGCACACTTGTTATGTTGTTTTAATAACCAGTTGACTGAAAGCACAGACCGAATCCATTTTAAATGCTGCTGCCATTGTCTATGATTTATTTTTAATTCGGAAGCACTAAAACAGGCATTATCTACATTTTATCAAACCAATGATTAAGTTGGAACTCAAATTGATGAAAATATTGATAAACAGCATTCGCACAGTTACAACTTCATGGGCCTTGTTCTTCGAGGCGCAAAACTTTTCACCATACACTTTCCGAACCCGACACCGCCCAAATCCCCAGTGTAATCGAACCACGCATGTTATGGCACTAATCACCTAAATCCTTAGCCTTCCCAAGTTTGCGCTACTTGTTCACTCCCGCTTCTCATCATGGCTAACCAAGAAACAGGTCCTGATGAATCGTACGGACGACCAAAGAGCGCCTCGTCCGCTGCAGAGCCGAACACTCGGTCCCGTACGACACCAGTACCGGAACAAGTTTTTCTGCCGTTAACAAAACAGATTTCCGCAATCGCTAGCCCTACTATTTCTCTGCGATATGTATTTTCTGTTTTTTGTTATTATTGTATTAAAAGGACAATACAAGAAAGCTGAAGGATTTTATTCCCGGATTGTATCCATATTAACCTGTCTAATTGGTCTACTCATCAAATTTCTTTTTTCATTGGCCCGTTTTTGGTCTTAGTGGCAGCACTAAAACCACCCAGTTCGGTCTGAACCCAAACATTTTCTTTAATTTGTGTGCTGCTGAGTTAGTTTTTGTGTTACGTCATCTCATTAATCTTTTCCTTCGAATTCTCACTTTTATAGTTCCTTGAAAATTTCATGAGTTTTCCTATTCTCATAAACGTTCCATTGTTTGGTAATTCGCTCAAAGATGTTTCCATAAAAGAATTTGAATGCATAATCTCCGATCGAGTGCGTACTTTTCCGAACGCGGAAGGCTGTTCAGCTACTGCAAATACCATTTCCGATTGGTTCAGGTTAATTAGTAATCCTTTATTTCTGTTCTCATAAACCTGGCCAACTGTTCTGGTTAACCACAGCAGTTAAGCAGCCGATCTCGTGAAATATTTGGTAAGCCTTCGACCGTGTGATGACACCGCTCTTGTTCAAATCTGTTGAGTTCTCGGGTGTTGGATATCAATATTCGCCAGGAAACGATTCAGCTCTGTTGGAATGCCCGCTGTGTAGTTAGTTATCAATTCTGGCCTTACCCAGGGTTCAGTGCTTGCGCGCATGCCCATTTAATCCCTAAAATGTCAACCCGTTTCATGACCGTGTCAAGGACGGCAACCTAAATTCTCTTTATTAAAGAAATTTCTCGCCTTGCCAGCACTAACATTGATCAGGAACTTATGGTAGTTAGCATGTCACTTAGATCAGACCTTGAACATTCGTCCTCATCTGGCTGACAGAATCATGTT
>UZAN01039521.1:67604-82858 GCA_900618425.1 Echinostoma caproni
TCAAGTTAAGTAACCCAATCTTGTGCGCACAAATGTTTCTGACACGATCAGTCAGACTGCCGCGGAACTGATATCCCACCCCACCCCACACCACACCACACCACACGCGCCCCTGACTATCGTCCGTTTTACCACTGTAGTTATCAAAACTTGCTTCCATAAATACCAGATTGTTTTACGTTGTAGCAACTGAACAGATTAAAAGCAATGTTAACATACCACAATATTTGTCTTCTCTCGGTTCTAAGAATTGGATAAAGGGGACCCAATGTTTCAAATGGTAAAACATAAGTTCACTGATGGGCAGTAAGTTTTCGGTTTCTGTGTTTATTGTTTGGACTGACGACTTAGTTTTCAGCTGATAACATTTATCTGTGAAAATCGGATCAAATATCGAGCAAAATGGGCAATACGGGGAGTGGAGTACCGACATGGTTTAACATACAACATTCGCAGTTTGATAGCCCATAATAAGTAGCCCAACAAGGCTCACCCTGATTACCGTCAATCAAATTCTGCTATGCGCTACGATAGTCGTAAATTACAGCTCTCTGATGCGAAAAAGTGTAAATCTGGTTTGACGATTACGGGATTAAAACGAAGTTCATTCTTCCTACACGGCATTTGATGCGTGATTAGTTTATCCGAGAAGGTTCATCAATCCATCTGTTGGTTGACCACTAAAAACGCGTTTGAATGAAACCACAACAAAAAACTGGATTAGATCTCTGTCGAATCGAAATGCGCTATCAAGTTAATATAGATGGTTGTTTCCAGTGATTAGATTTGACTTGAACAACTATGGATTTACTGTTTTGTTTTATTTGAGATCGTTTTCAAAAACTTTTGGTCACGAACGATTCAGCTGAATTTCCTTTAAGACCACGAGAACGACAGGACCATAAACTGGCAGATAGAACGATACGTTTTGTGGAGTCTGCTTCATAGTTCGGGCTGAGTTTTTTCATGAAAGCCTTATATGCACGCAGTGATAAATGAATTAGCTGCAAAGTAAAGATAGTAAAAATATATGAAGAATTCATTTATGTTCATCGTTCGTGGAATACAGTAACGAAAAGTGAGAAAGAATGGGTTATTGTGTAGAAAACTGTCGATCATATTTATTTTATTGTTCAGTACCTGTAATAATCGGTAAATTCCATTTTGTTCCATTGTGTCTGGACTGAGTGAAACAATTTTGTGTTCTGTGACGGGTGAATGATAGCTTTTGGGATCACAACCCGAGGATTCTCTCGAATCTTATCTGGAAACCGATAACACGTATTATACATGAGTGCTGATCAGTTAGATTGGTTTGTCCAAAAATTAATAAAAGCCATACATTTAAATATATGGCTCAGATAATCGCTTAAATTAAGTTGTTTTTGACCGATAGTCCAGAAAGAAAATCACTCGTGTTTGACTCCAGATATCACTTGTAATGTCAAAAAGCATTCATGCGCATTTGTAAACCTCATAAGCTTTTACATATAGGAAGTGAACAAGGATGGTAGTGTAGTTTTGTAGTTCACCTGGGTGAACTTCCTTCTTGGGAAGGCGTCGAAGGCTCATGTACGTCCCGTAGAATCCTACAGGTGATCTTTTTTTCACAACGCAAATCACAGTGGACTAGTGATCATCGGTCAAGTTACCTTCGTGTGGTTTGGTGCATGTATTTACTCCAAATGCCCAAATTTAAAATCGATTATTTAATAGTTTGAATTAGACAAAGGCGCCGTTTGTCTCATGCTATTGATCCATCTGAATCCGCGTGATTTAAACGCACTTTGACCGGTCCACAAGACCAATGAATGTTTGCAAAGACAGTTGGACAAATGATCAGTCATCATCATCATCATCATCATCATCATCATCAGTCTCCATAAGGAGAACGATTTTAGTCAGCTAGATAGACACCAATAAGAAGCGCAGTTATAAATCTTCACCCTTTCAAACTAATGGATATTATTATAATTTGTATTTGGGAAAAATATATTTTAAGTTGTTGAACATTACCATGGATGTTACAAATATTAATATTTTACCTAAACGAAATATACACCATAAAATTTTGAGCAAATCTTACGAGCATATTTTAATAGATTTTACCCTGGGAACGCAACTTTCGCAAATGATATATCAGAGTAAATTATTTCATTTTATTAGAGAGATTTTATGATGAAAGCACCTTCACAGCAGGAATACTTCAACAGTTGTCAGTTGGTAACTAACAATGTCATTCGGCTCCTCATTGCGTACTAAATATTGGTATTCGAGGAAAGCATGTGCTTTTAGCCTGCGCGACAGCACATCGGGGCTAACATGTAGCTCAGTTATTAGCTTTTTGGTAGCAAACACTATTATGTTGCAGCGTTCGTATTTATTGGGCACAATAGTATCACCTGTATTGTGCACAAAATATCCCATGGAAAACCGCATAGCACAATCCACTTGTTCGTTAGCGCTTCAATCAAAACGCTAAAAAGAGTCAAAAGAATATTACTATTATTAAATCCTTTAATTTATGAATGGTTGAACATCACTGCTGATTGAACCTAATTGCGTTGGTATGGTTTGAATGAAACATGTGAACAAGAGGTCTAATTACTATTCAAAGACTGGCGGAGGGCGACTGTGACCGGTCGAATTCTGCTTCTGCAATTATAAGCAAAAACGTGTATTTACCAGAATGAAGATGAAAGCCATCAGCAGTTCTAATCCAAGAATTATAATCGCTTGTGCTCCGTAAAATCGGTTGAGCGGGTACGATTTCTATGTACAACAGAAAAAGCGTTCAACGAAGTGGATAAATCAAAATCGTTTGGTTGCTTTGCTTGAAGAGCCCAATGGAACAAACTCCTGCTATATCCAATCATTAGATGACTCAGCATTGCATTGATAGTTAATTTCAGAAAATAAATAGCCGTGATGTTTACGCTTGAAAAGATAGAAATTGTGCCAGAGTGACGTGAATGTAAATTCTGCGTGTTTCGCATTCAATGAGACACGATTTGAACAGTGTTGCTAATTTCGGTTAAAATTTGCCTTAGTCTCAGATAAACTTGAAAGCTCATTTTTCGGCAATAACATTCTTGTAACTCCAAGATGTTTTCCCATAGCCTGCAATTTTTATTTTTTACCGATTTCCGTCGTTCTTTAATTTATTTTCCTTAATCACTTTGCTTAAGTTCAATAGTTGATGTCAAACTGTCGAACCAGTCTCACAGACACAGACAAACACAGACACAAGCTTGCGCAGCACGTGCTTATGACATCCAATATTCTCATTATAGATTGAACTTTATACATTTAATTGCCTGACGAGATATATCAGGTAAAAATGTCATCGAGGTATTCGTTCGTCGACAGCGATCGACGGTAATGCACTCATTGTTTACTCACTCCGAGTATCTTCGGGCAATGCTCCCTAGACGCACCTAGATGAAGACGTGGCGTTATCAGCGTCTTCGTTTACGGGCAATAATCAGTACTTTATCAACATATGGATGAATACGACTGACTTGAAAATTCGTTCATCTGACTGGACTATCGACCAATATCATGAAAAAATTATGATTATGCCACACTTGAATTTCACTATAGCTAATTCATTTAATCTTTCTTTGCCTTCTCCTTGGCCTTTCAGACCTCTTCTGGTGCTATTGAGAAGATACTTTTATTTTCGTTTTATATACTTGTAGATCTCAGATGCATCTGAATGAGAGAAACCGGTGCTGAGAAACCAAGTTTGTGCAAGTTTAAATTATAGAACTGAGTGACGTTTAAAATAAAAGGCATAAGAATAAGTATCACTTTTTCAACATAACGCGCGATTCAATGGTAGAAAACAGAAGATAGTAGCTTTTGAAGTAAACTATATCAGAGTAAGGGGACTTTTATTTTGAACGTAATTGTATCACAATAACATCAACACATTTCGCACACCAATGACATTGCTTTAGGCAAATAACTAACATAAAGAAAGAAACCTACATTTGAATAAAAGTGGATTAAATGGCCAGTACGGAAATATAATTCTCCAATAGAAAAACCGATGTAAGTTAAGAACATTTATGAAGCCTCGATTTCTCAAGAGTAGGTGATTCATATCGTTGGACTATGTCATCAGTGACTGTGTATGCCACGGGGTGTTGTCAAAGAGACGTAACAACACACCGAGATGTTTTGTGCCGAAGGTAAGTAAAATAGCCTTAAACTCCCACAGTGATTACAAATCAACCTTTTCCATTTCTTTTTCATTTTTGCTTTCTTTTATTGAGTAAGCAATGATAAGATTTTCATCAAGGATAAGCGGTATATCATCGAGCCGCCATGCAACCCTCAACGAGGAAAATCCGGCGGTGAAGGTAATGGGATTCAAACGCACTTCCTCCAGGGTGATAATTTGGTAATCCTTACCAGGTAGGTATTTGGTTAACACCTTTTTCGATAAAAACCCTTGGAAATACTGCTAAATTAATTCTACCGAAGGGGTTTTGTAGTTCAAGCGCAGTCGTGTGCGTTCTCTGTTTAAAGCTGAATTTATCTTTCACACAAAATAAACCACAATTTCACTCTTGAAGGGCCAACAACGATAGTAAAAATGCTGAATGTCTCTTCTGGTGGGGTAGATGGTAAACCGATGCAACAAGAGTCTTAAATAAAGAGAGCATCATACATTTACAGGTTGTGGAACGGTAGTTTCGGAGTTTTCGCTCGTGAAGTATTCATTTTTATTTCCCGCTGATCGAATTTCAGTGATTCAGTGGAGGGGCAAGAAGGAGTACCCAAACGGATGTATTACGGGATATGGTACGTTGTGCAACATGAGAGCGTTCTAATAAATCAACCAGTGAAAGGCCAACCGCGTGCAACGATGCTGTGAAGGAGTGGTTGATTTGACTAATGCGCTAGTACATCGATTAAAGACAGTCAATTGCAGGCGGTTTTCAATCATCGCCGTCTACGGCTATCGGAATTCGTAGAGACTTCTTCCATCTTTGCTGCCACTGTTTGCAGTTGTACTCTATGCTTGGGTCAATAGTAAACCTTAACGAAAATGCAATTAAGCGAATAATCACTTTTTACTGCGTGCAATTCCAATCCAATGGCTGACAGATTTCTCGAGGTTGAATCGGAGAAACTCATTGGCTGCATTAGACGACCCCAACATGATGAATGCTTCAGTGGAGTCCCTAATTACTGGTGACTGCAATCGTACTAGTAAACCCAACAACGCCAATAAAACTGGATAAGAATCTAACAGCACCGCAAAATAACAGTCCATCAACACACAAGGCAGATCATTTTCTAGATCCACATAGATACTACATCAGCACATCTGCATAGGCATTGTGTGAATGCGAACTCGGGCAGTTTTACCGATCCGCATCCTCGTCGTGTGTGTAAACGTTTGTTGCGCAGTCGTGGAATACGAGTAATCAATGTGTGCGTGATCCATGATGCGTGAGAATGCACGAAATAAGGGGCCGTATTAGTCAAGGCAGAAACCCACTCGTTAGCTCATCATCAGCTCGAACCCATTTGCAAGGGTACCATGCACATGATGACAAGATCGACCACAATGCTTCATGGCATGTTTCTGGGAGCGTACTTTCTTATATCAACGTATGATTATCAGTCAGCCGAGGTGGTGCAGAATAAAACGCTACTATTTAAATGCTAATCTCTATTGTCTGAAATGTAACCGGAAACGTTGAGCAGTTTTGTTTTCTGGTTCCAATCTTGTTGCACACTTTGACCGTCTCCATAAATTTCCTGGCGTGCATACCCCAAGGGAAATGATGCCATTCCTCAAAGATATTTATGTGATGCTTTCTCCACGAAACCCATATGGGTGACAATTTCTACTACTCCCTTTCTTGATTATTTTCTGTTATCTATCATTGATATTGTAACGTTCAAGTTGCAAACCAGATTTATTTGACCGAATAATGCAAACAACGGTGTATTTATCATTCATAAAATCCAGTAACTGGACTAATCATAGTGTGAACATCGTAACTTGAATCCGTTTGCGAAACAATGACTGGAGTAAAGCAATCACTGGCCTGATCATTCCGTTGTGTTGCTGCTCGACTGAACTGCTAACGGTTTCAGTAAATAAGGAATGCCCGTATTGGAAACATCTACTCAAACCCTCAACAACCTCAGTTTCGGAACCCAGCTACAAAATGCTTTTTCATGTTTGCATAACCCAATTTTGGGGACGTAAATTAAAGTAGAAGGGGACCCCAAACATGACATCAACTAGCGAAACGTTGATTTTACGACTCTCCGTTGCTTAGATCTTCTCTCTAACCACAATTAAGTGCGCTAGAAATGTGGGGGTTATAAAATTGTGCAAGGGCAAATACCAGAAGATACAATGATGAAACTATAGAAATTCGTACAACAAACAATTGTAGTACATGTTTTGTCGATTCATCAATATGGTTGAACAAATTATAAGTCACCATTCTTGAGTTGAGGAAACTATGTTACTGAGAAGCAACGAAGCCATCAAGATTTCTGACAAGTGCACAGTCCAGACCGAGAACATATGGACGCAGTGAAAAAAACTCATGTGCAGCGTGGTCTTTGCATTGACAGACTCCTGGCAGGTGGTAGAACTTCTCTACAGATTGAGCGTATTCTTGACTCCGATATATTCTTCTTAGCTTGTCTGAAATGTAGTAGCTGCATAGCGAGAGTTTCTCGAGCTAAAGAATGACCACCACTAGTGGCCTACGTGCCAACCACGTGTTGTTTGTGCGTGATAGTTGATATCGATTCGTTTGAGCATTTTTTCTTGCCTTTTCCGCATTTGGTAGGTTTAGTTCTAGTATAATCACTAAACGTCTGTTATTTCCTCCTTATCTAGGCTGATCATCATCCTGTAGGGCTAATTCCGTCTAAATTTAATCACCCTCTGGGACAAATGCCACTATGAGGCATTTAAAACACGATTAAGGAAGGTATTGGTTATGAAGTTCCCTCAGAAGGAAACCCGGTGGAATTTCAGTCGATTTTACTAATTTTGGACAAACTGATACTTTATAACACGCCTCACAAATCAGTCAACACTTTGGAGAAATATGTATTGCCCATGGGTAGTCTGGTTTCGCATCCTACCAGTGACGTCCCACATACTGTAATAGTANTAGTAGTTTTGTGCTCATCTAAGTAGCCGGTGATTGAAGGCATCACCAGCAATTGTATGAAAGCTCTTCCCGCTTAGTCAAACAGGAAAGCGAAGTTTGCTACATTTTTTGCACACATCGGGGGACTTTCATTTCATTTCTCTCACTGGAGAATCACCAATAGTAACACACCCATTTATTGATCCATTTTTTCTGGATGCGAACAACTGCTCTCACAGACGGAATAACTGCTTCTCTATACATGCTTTTGTGTTCCCACCGCGTGTACCTTGTTGGCCTAAAATGAATGTTTTTAACATGATCCGCATATTCCCCAAAGAACTGTGGAACAGCAGCACCCTTGTATGTTGAAAGCATGAATTACAACATTCAAAGTATTGGCCAGTAGTGAGTCCACGCAGTAGGGCCGCATTTGGGCATATAACTCTGATCTAACGTTGTATTTATTATATATTTATCACAACCAGTCTTTATAGTGATCGTTATTTATCCAAGTACGCAGTTTGACAATAACAATAACTATCTTGAAGAAGTATCCGCCCCCCACTCGATGGACAGCGAATCATTAGTACAATATAACCCCGCAAATGTTTATTGAGATGGATTGTTTTAAATTTATTATACTGTTAAGGGCAAGTGTTGGAGTGCAACAGGTATAATAATTTGGATTGACCATGTATGGCGCCTGGGTTCCAAGCCAGATTCTCAGTCCATCTAGCCATTCTGGCACTTGGGAAGCACTGGATTCAAGGTGCACTCTCATGAAACCGAAACCGAAACTGACCTCTATTACCATGGCTATCAGATTCGAGAAATATCGCCACAATTATACTGGATAGAATAAACTTTATTTCACAATGGACTAACCCCAATAGTATTCATAAGTAACAGTGAGTTAAATCAACATTCAAAATCGAGCCCAGTACCTTTCATTGTTACAAGACTACCCATACATTCAATAGAGTTCAAATTTGGAGGGGGGCTTTCAATTGGAACTAACCTCTTTTTAGACGCGTCTCTTCCCGTTGCCTACTCACTTATTGAACTGACTGACCAGCATTGAACTGGAAACCAATTCACTATTATTCGCCTATTCTTATCAATCTCAGTAATAATCAAACGTTCGGTACAGTAGTAATATACACGAGTTCTATATGAGTGGTCCGAATTTCACATCCGAAAACGGTTAGTTTGATATATATTCTAGATGAAGTCCGACAAGAGCCAGTCCATTTCCGTCCAAGTGTATGATTCAGTGGATGAACTGCATATCCGATCAACAGACTTTTGTAAGGAAGCGTACTAAAGTTTCAGTTAGAACGCAAACACGTGCACTCGATGCAGAGGAATAGACAAAAAATGGAACAGTACAGGAAGAAGCAGAGGACCTCTTCTATTCCCTAAATTGTTTTTGATTTCCATATAACTAACAAGTTCGTCGTTATTTGGGCACATACGGGTCAATTACGTGCGATGACAAATTCCTCGCGCATCGATCTGCGAAGGAATGATTTTAAAACTGGACCCGGTTGACAGTTGGGAATGACAGAACGAGAGAACTCAAAGTAAACAAAACCGTGTTTATCAACACAAATTCTTTGAGCCTAAATCACACACGCATCGAACTGACAATCACACCATTTAGTGCCGAGAAAGTTTGTGATGAGGAGTAGAACTTGATTGAAGACAGGTGGTGTTGATTCTTCTCCTGAGAATCATTTTGTGTTCTTTCGTTTCATTGCTTACTCTGTCGCTTGTTTTTTGTCCCGTTGACATTCGTTGGTTATTGATGTCTTACAAAACTAAGCGAGTGTTTAGTTTTCCCAGTTTGTTACACGCAATGGACATGCAAACTCATGCACACCGCTCACTCGTATGACTTCAGCCAAACGAGTTATCTTGTGACCTCCATTGTCCCTTACTATTTATTGGTTGACCTATGTCCCGTCAACCCTTGTTCTGTGCCGGTTCACCGCTTACCATTTATCGTGTGTTTAACCACCTACGCACACGTGACCTGTTTTGATGGCGCTTTGGAGTCACCGGTTCATGTATACACATACACATGCATGCACGAACGCCTGTCGTTGTTTGTTGAGAGGTCGAATTGTGTGCGCCCAACTCTCTTATGATCGGCTCATCCTTTGAAAGCGTTTTGGTACTACCTGAGTGGACTTATTTTGTTTGCCTCCGGACACTTTGATCACATTCTCTGGTTGACATAGCGGTGAGCTGTTCCCTTTGAAGCACCTTGATTGTGAGGCGTATTTCGACACAGCCGAGCGCTGTCATATTCCTGTTTGATGCACTTATATCTGGAAGTGCCTTGACGACTGTCCTAACCCAGATACCTCATGAATCAAGGTTTGTATATTATTTATGATGTCATTAATTAATTCGCGTTAATAATACCGTATCACGAGACAGTCTTGGTTTTCATTGCATTGGAATCGGGACTTTGTGTATCACTTGTCGCCAGGTTTAACACGATAAGGCAGTCCATTCTAATTTCGCAGAAAAGGAATTAGCAGGCGGGCTACAATAGCGAACGGCATAAACGTAAAAGGGTCCATCGAAACGGGTATGAAGGTGTGTATTGTTTCGTGATGAACTATTTTAGCATACCAATATTAAAGGTCAAAATTCATATATTATCAAACTTTATTCGAATATGAGAAAACCATTTCGTGGTATCTTCCGAGAAGACACCAGGTTATTTGGTAGTTCCAAATCCGAAAACCGAAAAACCCCATCCATATGTGAAAGAACCATTGCCCCTGTCCGCCAAATTAAACTGTATTTACCAATTCAGGTGTTGATGCTCAGCCATCTACATAAACAGACCAGAGAGGCAATTACGTCACCGAATGGCCGAACACATACCGGTGTGTCTTAAGAAAGAACTGTTACGTCATCAGATGAGCAGAAGGGATTTAGATCTTCGATAAAGCTTATTCAAGCTTTGGCGGTTTGTATTGGTTACCACTCGTCGCTAAACGACTCAAGCACGGGATTATGTGTGTTCTTTGTCTTTTAAATGACAACTCTTCTGTGCGCATGGATCTTATTTCTGCACGACACTGATCGTTCCCGTTTGGGTTAACTCCATCCGGGAGCTAAACTTAATTCTATTTGATTTACCTAATAGACGAATGCACTTAAAATAAGTGAACAAAAATGCTCAAAATGTTGAACAATCCTTAGTGTGTCACAGGTTTAAACCTACGGATGAGCGGCACTGTGGTCTTACAGAGTAGGACAGTGAACTTGCCCTAGCCTGCACAGGTCAGTTAGTGAACACGCAACGTCTATCGTTGGTGTGACGTGTATAGAACCTGCGCACTAAAAAAAATCTTCCACTTACTTTTGAATTTTAACAATCATGCAGGTAAGCTAACTTATTTTAGTTTAAATTATTCAAATAGTGCACCCGTTCTGCCCAAAAATCATCTTTGTGTACAATGTCCGAGCATCGTTTGAATAAATTGCCTTACGAACATACCATGCTGTTCATGATCTGCACATCGTCTGACACCTGTTACCTATTCCTGGTCCAGTTAATTCACTTGCTGAAGTTTGAGCCACTGGACATCAACATAATTCTCTCCACTACTCCAGTTCTCAACGATAGCAACGGAACATTGATGACCAGAGGGAAAACTCTGTCCGTAGATGTATGAAATCAGTTGAAATATCCGCTACATCAAGTAACTGATTATCCGCTTATTGCCAGTACTGATCGAGTACCAGTAAGACGAAACTGAAGCTATATATGTATTGTTGGGAGCATTTCCTTCCAGACCGGAAGCTTTTCATATTAATATCAAGCTGTACTCTATAATTTTCATAGAGTGATCGTGTTGTTAAAAATATTCGGTGGCTTACATCATAACAAAATATGGTCTTGGTTTATTCTCAAAACAGTTCAGAATACTGTTCGACGTGTTTGGGCAATTTCTGTCTGGATTGAAATACTGAAGTGACCACGAATAAATTAAAATATACGAATAAATTGTTTACCTCCCAGACTGCATAAGCCACCGTTAGCACAATGGGACTGTTGTGAAATGCGTACGCAATAAACAAAAGATAATGCTAGATAATGTTATTTTATACTGAAAAAAACACCGTTGTCTTTATTTAAAGAGTTATCCAAAGTATAAGTACTCCACTACTGCTATTATTTCTTTGATTCAAAGATATTAAAGCAATTGTGAATTTGGAGGAGTCTTTAATTATGCGAGTGCTGAGTAGACAGGTTTCATGTCCCAAACCGCCGTTTGACCGTTATGTTGAGAAAATGTAAGCCAAATATACCGTGGGAGTATACGGTGAGTGTTTCAAGTATTGAGCATCATACAGCACAACGAAAAAGTATTCAACTGTTCCGCACTTGAATTATAACTTGTCGAAACAAAGTTGCATGGCAAAGGATGGACTCTCCTTTGGAATGACATGGTTCCTTCCACACTCAATTATTCTCTAATCTCTCTCTCTAATCGATCTGGTCCGAAGAAATTGCACTTTTTATTTTTTGATAATTAAAGCGGTCGTTTCTGTTTTGGAAGATTGAATCTCTCCATGTTTCTGCATGTTTCTCAAAAACTAAAACCTGCAGCGAAATTCTGTGACTGCTTTTTCTATTTTGTAAAAACTGAGATTTACGAATTGTTTTTATTAACCCATAAAATTTCAAAACAAATTGGTCGGCTCTCATTCAGTGGGTGTACAGACGATTCGGTGAGTGAAAGTAGCTTTCTGAAGTTTGGCCAAAATTGGCCATTTGGTCACACTTTTTGGAATTCAAGTTTACATGAACTGCTCCTCAATTGTTTTCATTCTGCATTGGGGTCAGCCAACATGTGATAAATCAAATATATTACATGATAGATTATGTAAATTAAATATTACAGTGCGGTACCCCAGTGTGCTATATCCCATTACAGTATCATAATCAATCATTCAACACACAATATTTCCATAATATTATCACCAAAACAACCTAATAAAACGGATTCACTTCATAACCCGGCGAACTACCTAATTTTACATATCCATACATAATCAATTATAAAAAGAATTCACCATCATCATTTTCATCATCGCCACCATCATCATCCCCATCAACGTGATTACCGCTGTCATTATCTCTAATCCGCTGTCGTCCCTTTTTACAAATAAAAGGTGTACACCAACGACCGAATAATTCTTGTGTTCAAATCTGTATTTATTTTTCAGGGCACTTGCAGAAAACGTGTGAAATGAAATATTTGAAATCCAACCGGGATTAAAATGTTAGTCCACTTGTGAGTTGTAAACCGTACACATTTCCAGGTTATCCCCCCCCACCTCCTAGTTGATTTCAGCGAATGAATTTCAAGGTCACCTTTGTGAAGTGTGGTGAAGCTGAAGGAGTTTCCGAGGTCAAGTAGCACATTGCACTCAGGATTCTGGACAATCGAGTGGTAGCTGTTTTACAAACTGCGGCAACAACGCACAAACGTATAATTGATTTGAATTTATGAAAGCTTCCGGACAGTCAAAGTTTATTTTTTTTATTATTATTTTGAATAAATCAAAATAAAGTCCGGGATATTCCATTATATATATATATACTTCTGAATCCAGATTGAGTGCGAAACAATTCATGGTACAATAATCTCTATTAAAAAGACGTTCCATAATTTTCATGTGAGCGGAATACTGTCAGGTTGTCCAGGCCAAGGCAGGTGAATTTTCTTGAGGAATCCACAACCGGAGCCTTTGGCTAGCCAAAGCCTGACCCTCAAGGCAGCGGTGCAGTGAGAAGACTGCGATCCATTAGGATCCGGTAACCAGTTAATCAGATCATACGCCTTTTGGACCGAGCTAAACGTCCAAGGTGCCCAATATACTTCAATGCCCAATCGAGCCGATGACCACTGCCACAACCAGGATGTTGTGTGTGTGGTTCGTACACCTCCTCTTGGTTGGTTTGGAATCAGGGCTTTCGGCCAGCCCCCATAGGTGAACTGCCAGTGGTCCATCAACTCGATTATAGTCCCGAATTCCGGCTCTTTTCCTCTCACTTCAGTGAGAAAACCTGCGACACGCAGAGGCAGTGATCAAGGCCTCTTCCGCAGAGGCTATTTGATACGCGTTCGGAGGTAAATACTCCATAAGTCTGATTATGAATAGTTGTTTCAAAGCAGATAAGCAATAACATTTTCACGAGATCGAGGAGAAGTATCGTGATCACCGGACATGATGCAGTTCAAGTATCTTGCGGTAATTTCATCATGTCATCAGATCACATTTGGCTGGAAGAGTGTCAGGTTTGGGGAATCAAGGGAAATGACAAAGGAATAGAAATCATTCAATACGGAGGACAATGGTCACAAAGCTTAACCGGAAAGACAGACTGCCAAGAAGTAATCGACCTCAATGAATCCTATGATCGCGGTGCTTCTTCTAGCTATCTTGAAAATGCTAAACGGAACCGGTGTCATGAAAATTTCATATTGCTTCCCAGATGCTGGACAGCTGTGTGGTTCTTATTATTTGTGCCATAAGTTAAACTGAAATAAATGGAATGGGAGAGATTAATAGGTAGTAAACACCCCAAAAACCCAATCGATAACGCTCACTACCTCACTAACTTTGAAACTAAGATAGTTAATTTTAGGTGGTAATCAAAGATTGCCATTGAGAGACATTGATGATACCCTTCCCTGGGTGTAACATCGATTGCAGGAAAAAGGTGAAAACTGCAGTCTTTGCCAGCCGGGGTTAATGAAAACGAAATTATAAATGGAACACACTCGAAAAATAAGTGGAAAAAATCACGGAACGTAAGGAACTACTGGGGATGACGTAGCGTTCGAAGTTTCTGGTTGTGCTCGTTTATCTACAAGATGAAGACGGAGAAGAGACAGAGAGCGCATAGCGTGAGATTGGTGATCTCACGCCTAATGGGATGTCAGAGGCCGAGAGATGATAGTGTATGAACATCAGCTATAAAGTAAGGATTTCGATGAAAACCCGAGATGATGTTACGTTCTGTGTTTCCGGTTCCGATATGTAAAATGAAATGGAAAGGGTCGCGTGAGTTAAAAGATAATAAGTGAAAAACATGACAAATACATATATTTGTGATAAGGTGAGAATAACTCGAACGGCTTTGCGGTTTAAGTGAAAAGTTGCCATTTTATATGCGAAGGGAAAGAACAATATCACCTTTACTCCTAAATGGATATATACCGATTCGTTTCTCTGGAGATTTTATTCTCGCTTGTCCATGCTCATTGATTACATACAGTTTAACCAAAAGCGAAGTTAAGTCACAGTAACAGAAAACTGCTTTCGGTGCTGGGTTCGTAGGCTTATTGCTTGTATCTCGATGACCCTGAATACCACCGCTGAGCAATTCATTGCAAAAAACAAACTGAAACGTTACTGACCTGAAGTATTTTCCCTACACATTCAATCAGAGTCAGTTAGATCAGAGTAGTCCGAAAAAAGTATTCACATAATTCATTGCTTTGCTCAGACTGTTTTGTGCTTCCTTTTTATTCCTGCGTTGTGCTGCTTTTGTAGCATTTTCTCAAAGAACGCCATACTTAGCATGTTTCATTACCCATGATATCCCGCTTATTCTCATTGGTCGGTTATCTGGTCCTTTGAGAAAGATTCAACTCACATATACATCTATAAATATGAGTAGAATTTTTCTCAGAGAGCCATATATATATATGACAGTTTTGTAAACAATGGTGTTGATTGTCGTTTTTGTAGCTCAGGTGGTATAATATGATGTTCAGTTGTTCGCTGAGCTTGGCAATTGTATTGCAAACGTTTTATCACCAATCGAGGTGACATTCTCAATGCAGTAACTGGGTGAGCGCTTACGAGTGTCCTCTTTATATAGATCATTGAGTGATGTGGCGTTGCCTGATTGGCCAAGGTTTGTTCGACTTGTGCCGATAGGGGATGAGGTGGACGCGAGCAGTCTGACGGGTGGCCGTTGATCGATCAGTCTAAGCGTTACTGTTGTCCTGTCGTGTCACGTGTGACACGACCCACCTTCTTTGCGTTGATTGGTCCTTTTGTTGC
>UZAN01039521.1:84508-96733 GCA_900618425.1 Echinostoma caproni
CTTGTAATAAAATCTTACATTTCGACGGAGCAAATGTCGTACTTAACTGCCTGACGGACAATGCTCTTATACAGGATATTTGAGTGTCCTGGGACGAGTCGCAGAGCATAAAGATGTCGTCAGCATATTCCAAGTCACGGTGTCAATCACATGGGAGGAACTCTAAACCGGAAGCTCTGCAGTCTTCTAGAGCAATGCTCAGGATTTTGTCCATTGCGAAATTAAAGAGGAAGGGCGAACCCTGGCACCCTTGTTGAACTCCGCTTGTGATGGGAAAGAAAGGGGGATGCGATCATAGACCTTGAAGACACCTGATGTATTTGAGTGGACGGCTTGGAGAAGGTTTACATACTCATCAGGCACACCGCTTCCTAACAGACAAGTACGGAGAGCTGCTCTGTCAATTGAGTCAAACGCAGCACGTATGTCCAAGAGCACAATGATGGTCGGTATACTAAACGATTGACGTTGCTCGAGTATCTGGCGTAGCGTAAACATGTGGTCAACGCAGCTCCGGTCAGGGCAGAATCCAGCTGGCTCTTCGCGGATATGTCGCTCTCTCGTTCAACTGAGCTTGCGAAGGATCAACGAAGTCAACATCTTTGATGCAACGGAGATGAAACTAATCCCTGGTGATTGGGGAAATCGTGAAGACGGCCCTTCTTAAAAACAGGTACAACGTCCGCTAAGCTCCATTGGAATAGAATGGATTCAGTATTCCCGATGGTTTGGAATAAGGAAGTTAGTTTTCGGATAAAGCTTATATCACCGTCTTTGAAAAGGGCCGGAGGGAGCTCATCTGGACCGGACCATTTGTGGCGTTTCAGAAGTCTGGGCTCTTGGGAGACTTCTTCCTCTTTAGGCGATGAAACATCCTAGATCATGGAGAACTATAGACATCGGGAGATGGAAGTGATGATGTCGATGGCCAACTAATTTGTTGATGTAAGTGCTCCACCTAGCGCCAAGCCGACGTTGCAGATTATGGATACAGTTTCCATTAGTTTCGCAAATGGTGTCACTGAGGTATGGATTTTTACGTTTGGATTTCAAACTGTGTAGTCTCGGACCCATAGCCCGGCAACAAAGTAGGTGATATGATGACTCACAAGGAAATACGGGCAGAACGATTTTAGATTAAGGGATGAGTTCATTGAATGGATGAGAATGAAAGGCTTATAAGCAGATCTAAATAAATGTTCCATCGAGCGGAAATCAATGTAATAGAGTGCTTGTCTCCATTCGGAACGCCCTACAATTGTTCTCTGGCGTACATACATTCAATCTCCTGCTAGTTCGCACCCCCCGGGAATTCGAAAAAGTAGGCAAGTTCCAGGAACTGCGACACAGCACGTTAGTCGGTAGTGGATGCTTTTAGGTAGAAGAAAAATTCGGTTGGTAGTTTTGTAACAGCAAAAACGGATCGATGAAAAGCACGCTATTTCCGCTACTTGTTCACAATGTTTATCATCACTCACTGTTTATTTACAACAAAATTTAGGTGTACCGTCATGCGCATCCTTTGTGTCGAACGAATTTAGGTATTTTATGATGCTCTCAGCCAAATATCGGTACATTGCATCTAGTATTCAGCCCTTTTTAAGTTTCTAGTGTCTAGTTATGCCGAAACTACCTACAATTCTTAAGGGGAATTTTTTCTAACCCAATTGTTGCATATCATTTCAAGATATTCCTCGATTTCTTTACAATTTCAGGCTAATCACTGAATTGAGTAAATGGTGTTGACCATAATATACAACTGTTTTAGCTATAGTAATTACAACATCAATATTAAGCCATTAGATGAAAACAAGAATGAACCGGATCGATCACAGGGAACACGGGACAAAAATATCACTTAAATCACATCATTTAAAATAAGTGAAATAGCCGTTAAGGAGTACAGTCGGTACACTTACTTCTTTTTCATCTTGCAAAGTGATTGTTTGATCTGCAATCTATTCAAGATTTTCTGGTGAAAAATATGCAGCAATAACCCTGCAGACATCCACTCGTTTGTTCACTTTTGCTGTTGCCAGTGTGTTACAACCGATTGATACATTCGCTATGACCGGTGTTGATAAACATAGTTGACGGATCAAGTTCAGAACGTGATCCACAAATTAGAAGTGCATCGCCCAAACAGTCAGGGGCGCGTCAGACCCGGGTTATGATGACCTTTGACCAATGACCTGTCTATACCAATTAATTCCATCAGTGCTCTAGCAGGGACAAGCGTGATTATCGTTCATTCATGCACACACGGGCGTCCACGTGACGGTGTTTATCGAGCTCTTGGATCTGACATCTCACTGCACACAGAGACTTACCAGGCAATCGCGATTATCGTTCACCCCATTAAGCGTTAGAGTTACAGTGCCATCGATGGACCGAATGGCTGTGGTTTTGGAGACCACTGTAACGGAAATGATCACATTCGAGTGCCCCACAGAATTGTGGAAATAAACATTTACAGATTACAAAGATGTATTTTTAGCAATCACAAATCGCCGCTTGTCTCAATCTGGCTTTCCTTTGGAAATCAACAAGCGTGCCGTTTAAATCAATTGTACATTGCAGCAATCGACCCGAAATCCGAGCATTAACCAAGGTAAACAGCTTCAATTGATCCAGTAGTTTATGTGCTTCGTTAACAAATAACTTCCGGCACATTCACAGCTTCACATTCACCTCTTTCTTTGAGGTGCTTAGCTTGATTCGAAACGAGTTCATCTAACGAATAAAAAGGATACTTGATGTAAACGTTTTAAATAAAACACATCTTCAATGCTAAACAGGCGAGTTCTTCTTCAAATAGACGTTCATCAATAGACACAGTGGGTAAATTCCTCGAACAGATCGCACATAATGCACATGAGTATTTGCTTGTCCCTTATTTTTTAGGATTGAATAACACATCTGTCCGACCAACTTTTGGAAGTCTTGAAGTCACGTTGATGTATTATTGGTGCTAGCTGGGTTGCCTTCGTACAAACGATGCTCTTCATCATGGGAAACTCATTGTGTTTTTCCCTTATAGCAGTAAATCAAGCCAAGATTGCCTCACTCACTCTTGAACATTTGGTGTGGCATCTTTCCTCAAATGCTCCAGTGTTCACAAATTATCGGATGGGTTCGATGGGATATAACACTGAACAGTTTTTCTTGAATTACCAAGTGATTCGGCTATGAAGCTCTGAGTTACACCTGGCTGATTCAGCATTTTCAACACGTTCTGATCGATAGGCGCTTGCGCATTTTGAAGTCAAGTGACACTGTCTTCGATTGTTGGCATCGGTGTACAATCCTCGCAAAGATTATCCAATCAGTGAACAGTGTCATTTTCTTCACATTAGGTGAAACACGATTGGCTGAAAGCGACAATGAAGGTCAACGACCAAGTGAGTAGGCATCAGGAAATGCGACATATTAAGGGGTGTGACATAGCAGGAGATTGACTTCGTACGTGTGTTTGAAGTATGGTGGGACATCGGTTCAATAGTTGGGCCAGGTTGGTTTTGATTTTGTTTATGTCCGGAGAATGGTTTCTGGTAATGATAAACAGCCTAGCTTAATTATGTGGAGTACGGCATGGCTATCTCTGCTCTACTCCATTCGGCCTGGCTAATGGGTTAGCCGTGATACGCATCCTTGCTTATAGTTATGCGTCTGGATTCTTCGACTGAAGTAGACTATTTTCAATTTGCCAAGGTTGAAGATTTTTACAGGATGTAAATCCATTCAGTTAGATGAATAGCCAGGAAATTCTGTAATTCTGAAAGATACAATACTTTATCTCGCTAATATCATTCAGAAATGCGATTATGGTTCAACCACCATTGTCTGTCCCCCCCCCCTTATTTACCCGCGCTTCTCGCCGCCCAACAAATCATCGCTGCAATTGGATGGCAATTTCCAGCTAATTTGGATACCGTTGATCCTCACAATCTCCGAATATAACATGAAAATATTTGAATATCAGGTTTTCGTGGTTTGCTCCTGTTCAGCCGTTTGCAGATATTGCCTCTATGAGGCGCGGTATTCGCGGCTTCCTTGAAATTATTAACTCACTCATTTCGTGCACTGATGTGAAGCGAATAATCTCCTTCATCACGTTCCAGGTAGTTTTGTGCTCCGTAGACCTATATTCCATAATAATGGTTGGCGGTATAGTCTATTGATATTTGTTTGGATTTATTGCCGATCAGCATACAAATTTGAGGAAAATGCTTTTCAACAACATACCACTGGAGACGCACATTCATTACCCATTACTTTCAAATAAAATGTAAAAATAAAAAACCGTTGCTTTTAATACATTCCTCCTGACAGGAACTATTATAATGTACCGTCTGCTGGTGATTCCAAATGCGAAGACTCCACAGTCCCTGAAATGATAACATCTTGACTGAAATTCTTCTTAAAGCAGATTTCCCAAAATAACCGTACCTCATATATGCAACGGTATCTGTATGGCAGTCGAAAGAGTTATTCATTTGCGCGCCATGCATAACATTTAATCATTTCACTAGAAAAACAAAGCTGATATTTCATACCGCATAATATTTTATTCGGTTGTTATAAAACTTGTTTATTCTTCTCGACTTTTGATGCTTAACGTTTTTAACCTCCCAGCATCTTGAAAGCATGCGAGACGGAAGATACATTCAGTATTTGATCGATTAAAACACAGTCAAACGAAAGTACTTTGATCATTTTGAAAACACTTAATTATCATGTTAGGTTTGTAGCAACAGAAGTCAAATATGAGAATATGTTACCTCAAAAGTAGTCATGAATTTTATTTAATCGAGTAAATCTATATTACGCGGATCGATTGAAGTGGTCTCCTCATGAATCCCGTTTAAACTTTCAGTTTCACTTGTCAACACAGACCGTATTCAAATGTTTCGTCAACACCTTCGGTCTCACTTCCACCGGGTTGGCCGATATTTAGGCCCAGCAAGATGAATCCCAGTTTTCTGTTCGGTCCGAATGTTTCCAAAAACACACTGGTCAAAAATGGGTTAAAGCTGTTGTGCGAATTTGATTTTTAAATATTTTACTTGAGCTGTCGAATATTATAATATATTAAGTCAAATCGAGTCAGTGAAACAAGGATTTATGCAACCAAAAGGGCCAGGATTCAGTATTTTTTAATAGATGAATTACACAAGCATGTTTGTAAAACGAGCATCAGATTGAGGAATGATTCAAGTCAATCCAAAAGAAACAAGAACAAATGGAAAGTCTGATTTATCAAGTTTACAGCTATAGATGTCTGATTTTCTCATATACGGAGGAAATAGGAGGAACAAGCTAATTCCTTAAAATGTAGCAGATGGACGTCTAAATTTGGAACGAGTACCGGGATGAGACACACATTTTTTGATTTGGGCATGTAGACAGTGGTCTTCACAACAGACAGTTTATGGCTAAGGGAATCAAGCACTTGCATCCAAATGCTTGCACACACACAAAAAAGAAATAAACCAGGACAGTCTTGGGAATACCGGGAAAGAAGTTTAATGGATTTGAAGTTGAGGACAAGTTTCTTTTCTTTTCGACCGGTAGGGAAATGGAGAACTGCACAGCCAATTTGGAAGAATGCAAACTCTCAGAATTTAGGGACTGTGTTCAATTGCAACAGGCAAGCGATTCAAGACTGAAAGCGAAGAAGGACATTCTTCCAATCTTAATGAAAATAATTTCAACACTGTTGGATTAAACTTCGTTTTGACGAGATGATCACAATGTCAAAGTCAATGTTCAATTATTGGGAATACTTACAAACGGTTGCTTTTCTTGTCCCATAGGGCTTAGCACGAATAGATCGATTTAATGCTCATGGAAAGATGAGGAATAACACAAATTATCCTTGTTTCGTGCACTATTACGAATGTCAAAGTTTCATCCAGTCTATGCTTGAAAGAAGCGATTGTGGGAGCAGAAACAACATGGAGTGGTAGAGAATTTCAAATCGGACACACTCTGGGGGTAATTGAATGATGCCGGCATTCTGGTCGACATTTCTGCAGCACTAATTTTAAATTGTGCCCCCTCAGGTGAGTGTTGGACGACAAGGCGAATAGTGAACGACATCGGTGATGGGGGTTTAATATTTGATACACCAAGATCAAGTCCTCTCGAATGCGGCGGTACTGTGAGTACAATTGCAGTGATTCCAGTCTTTCCGTGTAACTCTTGGAATGCAGTCTCTTGACCATTTTTGAGGCCCTTCTTTGTGGACGTTCCAGAATCTTTCGATCGCGTTGCAGCCATAGATTCCACACTTGAATTGCATACCCATGTGGGTCGAATGTAGGCTGATAGCAATCGTGGAAGCAGTCTAGGCTCAGATTAGCCAAATACTCGCTTAAGCAAACCAACAGGTCTTACAGCGGGGGACGACACCCTGGAGCAGTTTCAAGAACAAACTAGGTCGTCTTGAAGAATGACTTCAGAGTGTATTCCATGGAGTCAACCGACCAACGGAACCTTTTGGTCGATTATCAAAAGAATTCGCAATCTGTGAGCCTGTTTTAGGGCTTAGAGGAATACCAACATGAGGTTCCACATGAGGCATGTTAAATGAAAGCACCCGGCAATCAAACATTTGATCATGCCAGTTCTGATGGTGGTGAAAACTGGGGTTGGACGAGATTTTTTAGTCATCAGTGCAGATAAACGTTCAATGATTACGGATTTGAGATAAAGAGTATCGTGTACGTGTAGATGCTGCCTAACGTTTGCCAAGGCATCAATGTCTGCGATATCATAGAATAATCAGTTTATAAATGACCTAAGTCGAAATACCTGCTTTGCCACTACTGGTTTCAGTCTCCAAACCATCCTGCACCGGAGGCATGCAATATTTATCTTTTTTCTTTTACCTGAAGTAATTAAAAATCAACACATCGACTTCGTCTTTTAAGAATCCGATTATACTGGGGTTCGAGAAATACTGATAGACCAGTATATATAGTCGTGTCATAGTTGTTTATTTTCCCGTTATCCAACGTGTCTTCGCTTGGGTTCGGTGACGTGCTGTCTTCATGATATTCACACTAGAACTAGGTAGCTGGGGTGTATGAATCGATTATTTGTGCTTCGCTCATGTTTATGTAAGTTAACGCTAAAACTGGAGATGCCTTTGATCGGTCGATTAGGATGCAACACAGACATTGATATACTTTCTCTTCTCGGTTCCAGGTCTAGTACCCATGAAACGACTCGTTATGTAGCGAGAAGTATTGCCGGTCCATCCGGATCAGAGCGTTTCTGTGGTAGTACTATTTTGGTATAGAGAAACTTGGTCCATCCAACTGATGTCGTCGGAAAATATTTAAATAAATGAAGAATGTCATCCTGACCGGTCAATCCGTGCCGTGATTCGTGTTTCAATCCCGTTTCGGATTCAGCCTGATTGCCAACAAAACTGGCATAGTTGATTCCCTGAAGCGTATTTAGTCGGTCCTTGTTCGTCGACCAATGATACTGCATTTTTATTACATTTCGGAGTCTTCATTTCCAACCAGGTAACGTGTTCACGTGGATATGAAACCCGATTAAGCTCTGTTAACTGGTACGGTCAAATAATGAAACAACTTAGATCCTATTCATGCAAATGGCGATTAAATTTGACTACACCCAGCCGGAAGCCCGTGTCTTAGCGGTATATTCTTACGCTCTCTTGTTTTTCCTCGCTAACCCGTATTGTTCTCATTGTGTTTTCATTTCAGAGAGCTATTAACAAATCTTAATGTTTTATATGAACAACGAATGACAATATGTGGGTCCAATGGTATCCTTATTGTACTTGCTCAAGTATTAAATTACTTGACGGCCCATTTTCAAAGCGTAACAGTCAAGTGATGTGACTAAAGTGAAACCCACTGCAATAATGGTTTTTTGTTATAACAGAAAATGCCGATTTTCATTTAGTAATTGGTTGTAAACGATCAATAAGCATACAAACTGTTGAACGGGAGGTTGCATCTCGTGAAGTTTTCTAACTTTTCAAGGAAATACGTTTTCCAATAATCCTGGGTAAACCAATCATGGGTGACAAATAGTAGCTGCAAAAAACAAACAATAACTGTTCGACCATTAAATCATCAATAGCCATAGAAATAATTGCATCAGGATTGTGTCTTTGTTCTTTTGTTTCTAAACGAAACATGAACTGGAATCAGGACACTGGTAATGCAATTTGTTTGCCATAACTATATTATTCGTTTTATTGGTTTGAATTGACTTTGTATAACTCCAGGGCTTTGGAAACACTGCGCAACCCCTCCACTTAAAGCCTGCCTTACCTCCCAAAGAAGTGTGGCCATAGTATTGTTACACACTATGTCAAATTATAATTCTAACAAAAATACCCGTTTCGTTCTCGATCGTTAATTTTGAATGTTCTATACATGTTGAATTTCCTGATTACAACGACGGATGGAGGTGCGTGAGTTCCGATATGACCGAGCTTAGCAGCTACCATTATTGGACCCATGCAGCTTTTCGATAATAAATTGAGAATTGAATTGACAACCCACAGATTTTCCAAATCTGAGAAAACAATACGTAATGCGATGCAAATGGTTTCCACGCGAAATTTTGTGCGGAAAGTGGTAACAAGCGTTAGCTTGGAAGAGTACAGTCTTTTCGAAAGTGTTGCGGGAGATATGACAGACGAAATGTAGCCTGCCTGTTGCCAAACAGCGATATGGGAGGTGTAATTTGTCTGAATCCAACGAAAATGTGCTCGGGGTTTAATTCACATCAATATTATTAAGTGGGATGATTATTTGTTTTTAGTGATGCGTAAAATGAGTTCCTTTGAAAATCTAGATCCACAAATGATGCTTATCATCCTCGCTCCTGCAACAGCGAGGTCTAAGTGAAAAAAAATCAAACGCCAAAAGATGAATGATGGGATTAAAAATTTGTTGAAAAAATAATAAAGGGATGAGATTCTTCTTTTCTCAGTCGATGTTTACTTCATATCCGCTGATCTCAGAAGAATCGAAAATTTCTCCATCGTCTTTCAGTTCACGATCTGCAGATAATTCGGGGAAACTTCTGATAGGTGTGGTTTCTTTGCAAACTGTTTGTCGGCTGCAGCCGTATATCATCGTCACTCTGCTCTGATGCGGTCGGTTTTTCTTCCTCCACAGAGCTGTCTTGCAGGGAAACGTTGGTTAATTATGCTATAAATTGTGCGTTGTTTTACGTCAAATCACATGCATCCTTCAGCCAGCCAGACGCCGAATTTATGCGCATCTTTAATCAGTTTTCTCTCCCTCCATCAAAACTGTATGACAAAAGCGGTTAGATTGTTCATTCAGTTTGGACATGACGGATTTACAAATGGAATATTCAAAAAGCCACGTACCTTCTGAAATCGACTTTTCTAGTCAGAATTTCGCCTTTTGTATCATAAATTATTCAGTTAGGTCATGATAACAAACACTTGAGTGAGTAATGCCACAGTTTAAAAGAATTCATAATGGTGCAACATTGCTGTTTGTCAGAAGGTTTACTTGTGAAACACTATTCAATTGTAACACCTTAGAAAGATTCTGAGCAATAAATGCAATATTCCAATTGGTGAATGTTCCCGTTCCATTAAACCACTGATTTTCAAACTGAATTGCAAATGTAACACTACTAGCGATGTAACCTTGAAATCACAACCATACCAATTTTAATGATGATGTAATGGTGACAACGGTCAGTGCAATAGACAATCAAATTAAATATAAATGATTTTAGCGCAAGTCCCGATGTGCAGGAATCATTATTATAACCTGAATGTTATTGCTCTTTAACTATTCAAACTTCTCACGAGCTTGATCGCCAACTTCTTTTACAAGACCACAGATTGGTCATCAGTCCTTCCATGATTCCGTGAATAAAATTAGCCAATCACGAACAATCTGCAGCCTAAATCTCAATTCGGAGCTATGTTTTTCTGCCGCTTATTTCTTGTCTCCTTCATCTTTTAACAAATTAGATTTTATCTAAGAATGCTCTTCTGTGTAGTTCATGCAAATTCACAAACACGGAGAGTCCGTTAAGTGGGTTTATTTGCTATATCCTGTTTAGTTGGAGTTTGCTTGTTTCATCACTGGCTTCAACTGCCTTTCATGAGGGTGGTAGAGGATTTGATTCGATTTTATATTGTATTTAGTCGAATATATTGCAGATGAAGCGTAAGATGAAACGATTGGAAGGACGTTTTGAACCTGACTTGGTTTCATCCGCTTTCCAGAGGCGGATAGAATCTGGGAGAGGTAAAAGAATGGACGATGAAGAGCATTGAACTGCTGCTCTCGTTGGAACTCACAAGTAGTGCCCGATATTTTTGCGTTCCCAAGGGTACTCATGCATAAACCATCGAATTAGGAACGAAAACCGTTACATATTGTGCTACCTAGACGATGGTCAGCAGATACCGTAAATCAGTTATTGTTCTTGATTTCGTTTTTTTATTGGATTTCCAGACTCTAAGGTTTGAGGTTTTATGTTACAAATATATCAATGTAGTTTTGTTCAGAGCACGAAGTTTTCATCAATCATTTGCAGATGTACCTTTTCACTGCTCCGATCCATCAGATTAGTGCAAATGTCCGAAAAATTGCACCCACACAATTCTGTCCAGTATGCCTTTTATGTTCACCTCGTCCGGATCACCGCAGACGGGAAAAGTAAATACGAGTTGAAAAGCTGACGTCACCTGCTCTGCTAAGACAAAATGACGGAGCACATTTTACGGTGATCTTCCTTTCCAACCTGTATTACGGATTCATAATTGAACCGCTCGACTACTACTTTAATACTTGCGTACCCAGGTTGACTGCTGTTCATCGATTAACTGTGACCATGTCTCGATATGATAAAAGATGTCTATTATTACTGATGTTATCGGGGAATCGTGAACGACGTCAATGAATTGCCTCCACATGATAAAAAGACAGATGAACGTTCCAAAACCAGTGGTTTCTGGTGTTTCCTTTTATCTAGTGAATAAAGAAAAGTCACGTGAAGTGCAGTCCGCCAGGCGGTGGTCGAACAGTAACACGAAATGCAGTGGATGTGTACAGCAGAAATCAACTGAATAGCCTCAGTATGTAAAACTCGTGAAATGGTTATTATTCTGATACTAAACTGGTCAACGAGAGCGTCAACTTTTATAATGAATTGCACTACACGAACTATAATATTGATGGTTGGTTCTTTTGGTCATATGTATGCGAAATTGGTGGAACTATTGATTTTCTTTTGCAGGCTGACAAAGGTCAGGAAAAAACGCGAATTACAGAATGTCTGAGTTACTTGAATGTGAGAGAAAATTTTACTCTCAACGGCCTTGATGGCTTTCTCCTCAGTGAGCTAAGTTTGCACAAGATACTTAGTTTGTCTGCATTTTAGAGACATTTGGAAGGCAACCTGTCAGACAGTGCCATGTGCCGTCCAATAATGTGCATATTCGGTCAGTTTATTGTCTGGTCTTGTACAGCAGCAGGACATACTAACAATCAAACATTGGTCGGAAGCAAATATGAACTACTCACTTGATCCTAGTAAGTATGCAAAAAGTAGTAACTTACATGTGTTTACTATGAACGAATAGTATAGAGGTGATTTCACGTTGATCGTCCGCGATTTACATGCGCGCGTGCATGTGGCTAATGAATGCATCTTTCCGTCATTGGATAGAAATTAACAAGGAGTGATTGGCAAATGTGAAATGCAGGATACTGTGAATTGGTTCTAAATAGAAATCCGCCTCTCTATGTGCCAAATACTTGCAATCGAGTTTGGTAGGTGTAAAGGAAGTACATTGAGAATAGCATGTAACCAATTTAATCTTCGACCAAATAATTCCAGTTTAATGTCCAGCATACACTAAGGAAAATCATTGCCTCAGCAAACTTACATTCATTCGTGACAAGGCTATCAGAAATCCGTGATATATATTGTTTCCGAACACAAAGGGGTAGGGTATATAACAGATGAATGCTCACTGAAGCAGTTCACTAAATTCATTGCTTTGATCAAACTCACGCAGTCGTGTAGATAAATCTAGATAGTACATCTATACTGTCCCGATATTTTGTTTTATTTAGTTTCACGGAACTTACTATCTCAACGGTTCCTCAATCAAATCTACTGCTGTAGTTATTTTCCACTCAACCAGCTGAACAGTTTTACGTTTTCCTTTTG
>UZAN01039521.1:97896-124933 GCA_900618425.1 Echinostoma caproni
TTTTTCTCTGTTATTCCCTGGCTGATTAACACATTCAATTCACAATGCCAATGGCAACAATTTGTTACCTGCGGCTTCTCCCTTCGCTACTCAGCTTCATCGCATAAGTTTTTATGTTTATTATATTATTGCTCACATCCTTTCACATACTGTTTACATCTGTACGATCATTTATAGTTTAGTGAATGAGACAGGTGGTGATATGAATGAGTTGCAGTTATCCAGGGTCCCACAAGCGATGACAAGTCTGTACTGGGTGCTCCATGGGGTATTAAGTAGAGGTCGGGTAAAATATTGTAACCACGGTTGTCTTAATACTGAATATCGAATGAGAGAAAAGGTGCAGTCGCACCGCGGACGCCACCTTGCAGTATATTCCACCTATGTGTTGCCATGAAACGAGCTACCTATCATATAAGTTGAAATTAGTGACATTTTTTCTATTCTGAACTGCGTTGGGCGGTTGTGTAGATATTTCACATTATTACTCAACTTCTCTGTAGACACTGGCGTCTTCCAGATTATATGCATTCCGCTCTAGATGAGCCCGGTAGGTAGAAAGCAGTGCATTTTTTCACAGTTATTAGCGGATCAAGACGGTTGATTTGTTTGCACGATTACCGAAAACTCAAATTTGATGCTTTCAGCCGGACCAAATTTGTTTTATCTTCTTTCTTTTACTCCATCTTGCAACTATTCACAACTGAGTTGTTTTGAACGAAAAGCGAAAGGTCGAAACAGTGCAATTGGCTTTTCGCACCAGATACACAGACGATTCAGGAAGTGTGTGAATTGACCTGTGAATTGTGATCACCCACTGCCGTCTGACACGATTTAATCGATTGATATTAGACAACGGTAGTATTTATTGCCTGGAGTGTTGAGTGCTGAAACATCACTTAGTTTTTTTTCGCGTAATTTGGATTTGAGCTTTCTTCCCACCTGATCTCACCCTTTGTCCAGATGCGAATTCTAAAAGTGGTTCACACATACCAGGACCCTTTTTCGTGACTGAGAGCGTACCGTATGGATCGTTCGATTAGATTATCAAAAGCTCATCTGTAGTATAGCCATCAGAAATACAATGTATTCTATCGCAGGTTATTAAAACCTCGAACGACACGAAAACAGGGTTAGTGATCATATTTTTCTGATCCCACAATGTTAATACCCAACCAATTCTATACTTTACCAATCCACGCATTGATACCTTACAAAACATTTCAGACCCACCCTACCACAAGGGTCTCGCTACTCGTCTACCTAAATGTATTCTTTCCATGCCTGTGCGAATAATACCCTCGACTGATAACGACTGGTACACTGACCAGTTTCATTAATTCAGTAGAAATATGTTATTAGCAAATATGTGTGTGTATGTGCATGTGTGTGTGTGTGTGTGTGTGAGTGGTTCCAGCGTATTTTTTATAGAGGAGATATAAGAGCAGATCTGTAGTCTCACTCACTTACCGTGGATACAACTACACTAGATATTTTTGAAAATCAATCTATATATATGTATAGAAAAGTATGATGAACATCATGGGTCAGGGAGACGGAGAGGGGTAGTGCGGGGCCGTGCGCGTGCTGGATATTCTGTTCTTTTTTAAAATCATTTCAATAGCAATGGCACGTTTATCGACGATAAAAACACATCTGACTCAAACAGTCACGGAAATGTCGATTGAGCGCGGTGTAGAGAAAAAAATGCACCATCGATGTGATGAGACACAACAATTGACTCAAATGTTTGTACAGACTGATATACACGGGACACGAGTTACATAGTTTTTTGGTGATCAGTTCCAATATGTGCACATAAGCAAAAGCCTGAGGAATTTGTCCAACTAGAAACAGAAAAATCACGGCTACCAGGAGAATTGACAATTTGTTATTCGCTTGTTGACATCGTTCCAACCGTGGTCCTGGCCCGCTCGATTTGGTTGAGGTGACCCGAGGTTGGGGTAGAATCCCGTTGTCGGAATTCGCACGTTGGAGTAAGGATCGACGAGTTTTTGGGGAATGATCTTCCACCGTTCGATTCCCGTTCACGTGGGATATCATTGTGGATTGACGCTCTGCTTCAATCCGATGCTCGATCATGGTGGACAGCATAGCGTCCGTCTGTTGATGTGGCTTATTTTGAAACTGTTTGTTCAAATATTGCCGCTGATGTCGATAACTGGTCCAGATCAATATCAATAGGAGTGAATTCATCACACACAGTGTGACCAATGGAATGAATTGGACAAGTATAAACCTAATCCATGTGTAGCTATAATAATACATGGAACTTCCAAAGTGCGTCAGACTGGTCGTTTGAAAGTGACGTGTCTGGTTGTTCCCGATTGATCGGGTCACGTGACGAACTTCAAGCACAAAAAAAAGAGGTAAATGAAATGTCACGGCTACCACGGCTATCCACACCACTTGACGTTTTCCTTGATCGCGTGAAAACTTCAGCTTGCCCATATGTGGCCATCGAATAGTTACATAACGTTCGGTAGATATGAGCACGGTGATCCAGGCAGACAGCGCCTCAAGCATGTTGCCCAATTCAAATCCAACATAAGTGACGTAATAGGACAGGTAGGGTCGAAGCCATTTGAACAAGGATGTTGTACATAAATGAATTCGACGATCACATCTAAAATCGTAAGGAAAAGAAAAAGGATTCCAATCTGAGTGAACAGTATTCAAATGATATCTATAATACTGATCAGATCAGCTTTTGTAAATGTTACTCTTATCGCAAAACAGATTGAGCTTTGAATATAATATAATCTGGCTTCATTGGAAATCAACACACCCCTTTTTACAGAACACAAGCCGAACAGTGCTCATGCCTGGCTTTTAGGATGGCATCGGGAATACTGATCACGCGAGAAATTCCGAAATTTCTGCAAAACACTATACAACTATAGCACTTTGAGTAATGAATTTCTTTACAAGTTAGAAAAAACAGTAATTGCACTGCCCAGCAAGCAAATGATGCTTTGAGTTGCTCCATGATTGCAGTTAGAATAATAATCTAAAATGGTTGAGCATAAAGTGTGCATGATAGAACGGGTTGACAAGTAAACCTTTGGTAATTGAGCGAGATATTACGGTTGGAGATATTTTTCCATCTTTATAAAAGCAACGTATATCTAAACAAACCGAGTCGGGACATTAGTCTAACATATCCGAGCTGTGATACTGTGAGGACTAGTGATATTACATAACAAAATCTCTGCAGGAGCATGAAGGTTGAGATGGAGAAAAATTAACTCAAGAAAATGGCTTATATTTCGATATGGCAATGGTCTTTGCGCCGGTAAACAAAAACGAAAACGGTATTGTTCGTGGATTATGTGGTAAAATCGCCATTGATTCGAATCGGAAGAATTTTTGTGTGATAAGCAGCAGACGAGATAATCCCCGTAGTCAAGTGGACCTGTGGTTCATTTGTGGAAACTGGCAACTCAGGCATCGGAAGTTGGAGTGGCAAACCAAATAAGGTCCCACTAGATTATACGTGGTATTGGACCGCATCACAGCGAAGCTGGTTACATTAAGGTAGATTTCCAAATATGGTATAGTGACGAAGGTCAATTTTGCATTTACAATGCACAATCCCATATTTTATTTATGTTTCACCATAAGAAAGCGGCACATGATCTGGCCGCAAACGAAATTACGATTTGCTTATGGATACCTAACCTAGTTTTGTTTAATAATGGTATCTATTACATACATTTGTGGTTTTAGAGAGAATAAATTCAAATATAAATATTAGCCGTTCAATTATTCAGTCTTCGAAAATCCCAGATTTCATCTAAGAAAACAAAACTAGAAACCAAGCTCGTTATCGGTATTTATTCTATTACCTGTTACTTGACAGCAAGTAACAGTTGATACTCGTGGCAATTTTCGCCATATAGATGACGAACCGCTCGTTCAAATGTTGAAACAATAAATGCAAAGTATATCATCAGAATGCTTGTGTGCAAAGTAATGACACTATCGACCCTCTCTTCTGGTCGGTAATAGTTCACAAATATTAACCTGAATATCTAACAGAATAAAACATAAAATGCCTCAATCACGTCCAGTCCCACAAGACGGTTGTAGAAATGACCGATTGAAATACTGAGCGAATGGTAATAAAGAGCAAGATTTAATCACATCTCTGAGTTTACCGTATTGCACCTACAACTTGCATTCAAGTTAGTAAGTCGATGGTGGGATGACCTGTGCGCTTCGATTTGGAGTGATGCTTATTCAATACAATGGTTTTATTTCGGCGGTGGATAATCCCAAACTGCTCAGTGGGAGTGTGCAACTGGACGAGGTGTTCAATGTATCAACCCAGACAATTCGAATCTCGCTTTTACGCAGTCAATTTCTAAAATGGATTTCGTTTTCATTTATAAATCACTGCACACACTGGAATATTTGACCGTAGCACTTCATACCAGCTCTTCAAGCTTAGTGTGGCAACGGATCGCGATCAAGTAACGGACAAAACTATACGTTCATAAGGCTGTGGCGTAATACGTGTGAATAAAATCAAACAATATCAGTCTTTGATTTCAAACTGTTAATCTTTATACAGTGATCAAAGCGTGGTAGGTTTTGGGTTGGATCGAAAAATCCGATTATACGTGCATGTGTGTGGATACAGTAAGAACCAGGAGGAAACGCAGACAGCACTCAAATGAGATGAAAAGTGAATGAGGAAATGCTCGATTGATAATTCCTGCTTTCCGAAAGCGCTTTTGAGGCATTTTCATGACAATCCATTAAACAGGCATTTGTCCATAAATATCTAAATTGTGACTATTTTATTACAAAAACAATTAAAATGTGCCCCTTAGTGCTCATGGTTTTGAAGTTAAAATATAATTGAAAGAATTCTTCTGAACCTATCGTTTAAAGCATTACTTAGTCGAGGTTTCATCATCTTATCCTCCGAAAGATTTAACGGAACCGTATCTCAAACGTATATGCCACTGGTATTCCAAACTGGTACCCTGGGCTATTTTTGCAAAAAGCGTATCATATAAAGCAAATTCTTGTTCATTTCACACAATAGCGCATCGTTTGAAAGCCTCTGCTGCGTACAGAGCCCCCGATGATAGTGAAGTAAAATCAAAGACACAATAGTAAACGTGTTTAGCAGAACACTGCCCCAAAGATTTTGTCGTGAGAACAGCATCAAACCAAAATAATACTGATCCTAAACTCAGTTTGATTGGCTTAATGTACACTGACAGGTTTTTTCTGAAACTGAGATTTTCAAAACGGTTCACAATCAAGGATATGGTTGAATTATTTCGCAGAAAAGCAATAGAATATAATCAGTACTTTCTCTACGACACGTGGATCTGTTTAGGTTGATGGTACTCAACGTTAATCATACTTTACTCGACATGATTGGGACTTGGCTTTTTTTCACACAATTGTTCATCGCTCAATCATTTTGGCGTTTCAGTTCTCGAGGTTTGCTCGCAAACCACACCGCCATCCTTCCATTTAGTTTGGCAAGCCATGGATTGGAACAGTCGACAGACAATTGTACCTGAATGAGATATTGTTTGCAAAGACCAATAGTGAAGTATGTGTGGAACTAATATTTCTGAGTTGAGTCAATTGTTCATTCGAATGGGCGATGGATCCACATAAAGTTTTTAAGTCGATTCAAACAATCCTAACACCTATGTATGTAGTTCAGTCAGTTAGGAAACGAATTTCCGTCAAACTGGATCATGTGATTTATGAGGGAATATGGATACTGGTTGACAGCATTTTCAATAATCTCGTCCGAAAACTGAGACATACTGAGCGCTATGTTTACCGAGTATCGATTGAACCACATTTCTTCCAAGGAATACTATACAAACATGTAAGATGACGTTGCATTTAACAGAACAAAGGTCAAATGATTCAGTTGAATTAAAGATGTCTCGCATGAATTCACGATAAGCCGAATATTTTCAAAAGCTTTTGGCGCTATATCTTGACATGACCCCACAATAGTTAAATCATATTTCCGCAAATTTTCTGACTTGCGCCTCAGGAAGGAATCCAACTTTACCTTGACAAGTTTCCATTTTCTGCGTACTCTGATGAGTTTCAGTAATCAATCTGAAAGTTTGCCTAGCGACATTTTTGCCCGAAATGGTACAGCACAAATGAGAAATATCGGAGTAGGGTTTCTTACGCGGATGGGGAACTTTTTATATGCTAAAACCTAGATGATCCTCATCAGTGAGTGGACAAACCTATATATTCTGTCGTCACGCCAAAAACCGAAGTAGATTTATCGATGCATTTTCTTTATTGCCTTCAGGTCTGCTACAAATCTGGTCAGACGTGAGCAAACTGGAGGCAGTCCGTTTGTGATCTGATCACACTAACGCTGTTTTGAAATGGTTGGAACAAGGAATATCCACAAGTAAAATGAAGCGTTCCATTCTTGCAATAGTAGACATGGCTTAATGGTTATCTACGTGGGTTATTTAGCGCTACGGTGATCCACCGTTCGGAGATCGGAGATCTTTCATTTGAATAATACATGAAATGCAATTTTGAAGGTTTTGCTTGCTTTCAACGTGCTTTCAACAAACCCGAGATAATGACAAAAAATATCGTGCAAGCACCTCAATCGCTAGCCGCATCAATTATATACATATACAACTAAACCTGTGCTATTGAAATATTTTGTTCCGGTCAAAATTGCAAATATTGCTTTTTCGAACAAACTGAGTTGAGGTCGAAGGTTTTTGTCTAAAAAGATTTCAATGGAACAATAAAAGAGCATTGGTTCCTGTTGCCGGGTCATCAGATAGTGATATTTTGAAGTACTAAAGTCAAAGTCTCAATTTAATTATCATAGAGCATTAGCATTTTAAAATTTCAGATCAGTTGTATAGATGATGAATGATTGTACTAGAGACTGATATTCCCTCTAGCATTGCATCATATTAGAGGCATGGCGTTGGCCACCTTTAGGGTGCGTGTGTGCTTATGTAGGCTAGCCGCTTCGCTACATGTCAGGTGATTTTCAGTCCTCGGTTCTTAAAGAAACAGAGCTTTTCTTCTACTACCATCGTCGGTTTATCAACAGCTAACGATTTACACGAAAGATATTGAAACTGGGATGTATTTCCAAAACGAGGGTCATATACATATATATACATATTTGAATACGGAACATAGGGATATATATATTAGAGCATTAGCTCTACGGTAACTGGAAAAGTTGCCTCAGCATCATTTACACTGAACAGTCTCAACTGCGCAACTCAAGGTAATTGGTTTTACTGGAGGAATCCAACTGGAAAAACGTAAGCATGGCTGAAAAATTGGTTCTGTGTTACACACACAGAGTGCCGTTTGTTTGTAGTTGCGGTGACTCAGAGATAAACCGAAACATTGTCACACTCTTCACAAGGGACGACAATGAAGATAATGTCCAGCTGGGCAACAAACTGTCTACAAACAATACGTTCGAATTGGAGAACGGAGCAACATCCGCATCACGAACTGCAACCCTTCATCAGCAAATCCCGTTAATGAAGTACTGTTCATTCAATCAGACCGTCCGATGCTGTGCACCCAGTGGCCCGATTGATTCATTGACGGGGCAGTTGAACTTTCGCTTCTATTTGATGTAATCTTCGCTTGTATTTATACAATTGTTCGTCATGATTGAGAGGCCTAACTCACTATGTAGTGTGACAGGGTGTTTTATGTCAGCGATTGCGGAGATTCAGTAAAATGCTAGTATTTCTCGATGTGTCTTCGTTTGATCTTGAGGAAAGAAATGGAAGAAATCCTATGTTTTCAGCCTGTGATTGTTTTAACAGCTGTACTGACAACATCACAAAACGAATTTTCACCTTGTTCATCGTGGATAAATTTTAAAATGTATTATTGGTTAAGGGAATCGAAAACGTTTGAGTACAAAGAATCGGAAATCAGAAGGCTCGGGTTCCACAAGTGCCGAAAATTTAATTTCTGCCTTCATTTCTGCGGAAACAGACATCGTCTAGTCGGAGACTTCGAGAGAAAAAATTCTGGAATCAGTTTTCTTCACGCTTTACATTTTTATATCCTAGAGATTGAAGTCATTTTTTTGCTGTATACAACTCGCGTCATATAGTTTACCCATGTGATTCTCCTCAACCACGCTCCCTTGTCTTTTTCCCCATCTTTTAACTAGCATTCCTAATTGTTGTGTTCCTTTCCGAGTGCACAAATACCATAAGTTTGCCATGCTCTCTCTTAAAAGGGAACAGGTTTTCACAGTCTCCCTTGGGTTTCGGTATACAACATTTTTATTTTCTTCTTCTCTCTCCAATTTGAACACTTTCAACCCAAATTTAATGCTTCACCCCAAGAGAAGTTACAATTATAAATACCGTTGACACTCCTTAGCAGATTGAAGTAAAATGTTATATTATCGAGCAATACTTAATGAAGCTTTTAGTTGTGGCACTTAAACACTAACACACAGAAAAAGAATCAGTTTTGTTTAATAAACTAATCATATAATAAACCCTTAAACGAGACTGGAACGCAAAATAATTTTTGATATCAAAATTTTAACATGGAGTGTTATTAGGTTGACAATGAGCATTTGCTTGAATAATATTCAGAGTGATTGTGGATCATGATACGAATGAAAAAGAAACGGATTTGCATCCTGTCTGTTCTGATCAGATTAGCAATGAAGTCCCGTGATGGAAATTAGGTGCCTGATTTGGGATTGAAGCACAAAGCAGAAATTGGTTATCATATCTGAAAAGTATATATAAATATATATTAGCATATTTGAATGAAGTGTAATTCGATTGCTCTATGAACAAATTCATGAATTACTGAATCCATTTCAAAAGTAGCCGGATTCCTGAACTGCTCATGCATATCTGACACAGTGAAAAATATAAAACTAAACTGAGTCTAGGTGAACTGTTTGAGCTCGCCGAGAATAAAACTTTCACTTATTTGCAACCCCTTTACGTCGGAAGTATTTGCAAGTCAAGTAACTGCCCTTTGTCAGCAAATGTCGATATATTGATGTCAGGCAGACGATTGAATATTTGAAAAGTAACAATTGTGGTAATCGGAAACATTTGGTTTCAAAGATGAAATTATTCAAAACAATCCGAAAATCAGAAAGAAATGTATGTTCCGGATAAATAACCAAAAAATTCAAAACGGCGTCACTGAATGTCTATGTGCCAAAACCGGAGTAAACACTGTTTACGCGATGCCTCTTGAAAAGCGTGGGTGTTCGGATTGTTAACAATAGTTTAGTTGCTCATTCGCGTTTTGCCATGGTAACACACCTCTTTTGTGTGTGAACGAACCGTTTCAACAAACCGTGTTTTACAATTTTTTATCTGCGTAAATGTTCACGTTTTTCCCATTGCACGAAAATAAGGATAGTTCCTGATATTTGAAGAATCAAAACATCGAATAAAGGCTATTCCATTCATTGTTAACATCAAATTTGGACTATTTTGAGTGAAAATGTGACCACGAGTATCGCAGAAACCGTTTTACCCGGATTCAACCTGATTCAATTCACCTTTTATTCTCAAATGTGCGTTGTCTAGCTTAATATCATTTGAATAAAACCTACCCATATGATTCTTCTTGCACAAAAGCAACGGTATCACACACAGTTTCGAAACGACTCTGATATTGCTTGACCCATGAATTTTCACATAATTGTATACATAAATATGTATATATATATATGTATATATAATTGGTCCAGTGAAACCAGAATCAAGCGGTCAAGACCAAAATAACTGAGTTGACAAATTTCTTTTTCAAAACTGTTCTCCGTTTCTAATGTCGCGGGTTTAGCTCAATGAATGAGATGCAGTCATGTTCTCAAATGTTCTATCATGAATTATCTACTATAAAGCTGTCCTCAAGTAATAACAGTCAAGTTCATCAGCGATCTAACAGTTTTATTTTGGTAATTAGGTTAATTGTCTCTAAACTGATTCTGGGCACATCTTTTGAACGACGCCTAGTGCATATCCGCTCCTACTGAAACTACCGTACTTGGTTTGAGCTAAACAATCACACCTACAAACGTATTTACTCCCCAACTGGCTATATTCTTTTACTTACTTCTATTACTAATGTTGACAAGGATGGGTTATTTGTGGTGTCAGGTTTCACCATTTTGATAGTATATCCTACTCAGTTGTTAACACATTCCTTGCAACAGTCCACTGAGTGAATAGAAAAGGCAAACTAGTTTTCACAAATTATTCTCGTGGTATATTACAAGAAACTTACAAAAATGTTTTTTTTCATTAACGATGTTTTCAGACGAACTAAACCTTTGCAAGAGGTAGTACCCAATATCACTTTCAACATCGTCTATCGCACAACACACACACGCACGTAAGCAGCCTCAGAAAAATTGATATAAATAAAAGGCACCAAAGCTAGATGCAAATGTTATGGACATCAGAGTACGAATTATTAATCTAGTCGGTGTTCTGTACATTATGGCTATGGTTGTACAAGTTTGATTCACCGAGTATAATGTTTGCAAAGGATTTCGATAATTCCAGTAACGTCCCAGGTGGGGGTGAGGGGAAGGAACCGATGTGAAGCAAAAACATGTTTTGCTTGGGTAGTGAATTGGTGATGTCGAAGAAACATACTTCAACCTCTCCAAGGGTTGTCCTAATATATCCACGATTCCTCCCGATGGTATACCGTTTACACATATTAGTACAAATATGTCACATGCATCTGACTTGAAATGCGGAGGCAGAGATTGAGCAAATCATTTGCATATTGAATTTCCGTTTCTACACAATTTGCTTGAGGAAATTTGTCATGGTCTAGTTTCCTGTTTAGGTGTTGTTACTCCCCTGTACAGTTGTGAAACTATGGACAATGAAAACGGTTTATGCGCTTAAGCAACATTGTTTTTGTGGGCTCAAATCTCAAGTCAGACAGCCAGTAAGAGCCTTCTCAAAACAGTTTATTGGTTCAAGTTGGAGAAATAGTCCCAAGCGAATTAAATGGGCCTTTGGTTAGCATCATATCAGGGGTGATGACAGATGTTGTGCGAAGCTATTTTGGACATGTTGGTGGATGAGTTGATTTGTTTGCGGAATTGATGCTCCGCATGCATGAACAGTGAGTAAACCGGGAACAAGGAACATGTTGTGTTTACTGGTACGATCGTGTTGTGGGACATCAACTGTGAACACGATGCTCGTCAGGTGCAAAATTGTTCCGATCAAGGCATAGGCCCTGGAAACAATAATTTGCTTACCCCAAATATGTTTTCATTTGCGCCTTCTCTGGACACACACAAAAGTGAAGATAGATTGGAATGGATCTATGCAGAATGAACAGAAAATGATCGTAAATTAGGCAGCAAGACCGCTTCCGGTGACTAATCAAAAAGCGACCCACTTTTACCATTCGATGAACAGTTTTTGACCTGATGACTGGAGATCTAAGAGGGACGTGTTTCTCATTAATATCTTTCACCTAGTATATCATTTGTCGGAAATCTGAATACATCTTTTATGACATTTCGTTCATTCCTTTTATCCTCGTGCGACCAAATGGATGGTAAATGTCAGCGGGCGAGGTAAATGTTAGTGTGGACTAAATGTAACTGCTAAAGTTGACGGCTTCTACGCCACTGTCGGTCTATAAATACTGATAGTTTTAATAAAGACAGTCTCAGGTTCCAGTCATTGCTGGTTTTAAATTTCGTGACATCTAAGTGTAGTATTGATTAGCTGAATAGGACGTATTTGTCTGCAAATTCCCCAAAGATTCTCAGTAAGCTTCACATACTATAATCAATCGCAAACAGTAGATAATTGATTCACTTCAGAAATTGTAAGGTATCTTGTGTTTCATAGAATCTTTTCGTGAAAACCAAACTAAGCATCGCAACAAATTAAAGGTGAGTGATGATAAACAGATCGGGTTTAGGGCACCCCGCGTAAGGTATCTTCGCTTAGCAGCATTTTCTGGCTTCCATTTGCTTATTTGTTTCACTATGAGATAAGCCAAATGGGTATTGGTAATACGTTTTACTTCTTTACTTTACTTACTTCTTCACCCATTGACGTTTATTACTCACAAAACGCAAATACATTGACTAAAACTACACGGTGGATGGTTTGTCTTTATCGAAGGAGAGTACATACATGTGATCCAACCCAATTAGCCATGTTCATTCGATCTGGGCAAATTGGTACTTTCGGAAATGCCGTTACAGTTCTTCAAGTTGACATATATTTCTGAGTGGACGAAATGCACCCAAATGTAAGAGAAACAAATAGCAAATTTTTGAAATAGTGATTCCTTTAGATTGCTTCTTGTTAACCGTTATCGAACTGCGGCCATAGAGATTAGATTACACGATCAGTGACGAAGCTTTATTTACTAGCAGTCGCAAATCATATGGGGATATTATTGACACAAAAGTTAGATCTATGGCTTAAAATAATCTTTCTGTACAGATAGGTGTGCCTGATCATAGTCGCACACATGCCCCGTTGCTGACGGGATTACAGTGATGCCTAAAAGCGAGTCGATGAGTCTGCGTTATTATTTGTTCACCTGTGAACATCTATTCTCACGTTTATTTAATCCTTTGTGGTACTATTGCCATAATATATTTCGAAGAACTAACAAGTTCACTTGATAGCTGAGGGTTTCCCGAGACTTTCATGGGTCTCAATCACCCAACTATGCACATTTGAACCAGATCAGTCGGGAAACGATAAAACATGCACCGTTCTTGAAAAGTGTTACTTGTATATGTTATGGTTGCATACTGCTCATGCTCATGCGATTTTGCAACTTTAATCAGGAAGCCATAAGAGATTATATGATCTATATAGCTTTTATCAATGTTTTGATTGAACTATAATTGCGTTTACATGGGAGCTGTCTTTTGGCGAAATTGACACTTGCGAAGAGTTTAGCACACGATGAACTGCAGCTAAATCGAGGGCCATGGAAATTGTCTAATAACATCACAAACAGATTTAAATTTGTATATTTCACACATTCTCAGGGTCTTGCATTTCTGTGCTCCCCGATCAGTGCATCCTTTTCCGATATGCTCTTTTTCCTCATGATTCGTTCATTTTATTAAAACGGGTTTGACCAAAACGTGCCCAGTTGTGCTGTCTAATGAAAATCGCGTTGTCGTGCCACAGGCTATTCAGTAGCTAAATGAGACAATTGCCAAGAAGAAACAGGCTGATCACACATTACTATGTTCAAATCAATCCAAACTGTCTCCTCTCACTCACGGTATCGTCCGTGTGCCATCACCTCCCCTCCCCATCTCTGGCTACTTGAGTCTGTCACCCTCTGTATACACACACACACACACACACACACACAACGCGTTCATTTGAAAAGAATACACTCAAATTAACACACAACAACACATACATGCATTTATTTGTGCAATCAGCCAACAGTGTGGAGAACTCGTATCGTGGACTTGAGAATCTTGTGAGCCTGAGAAACTTTGTAAAGATCCAGTAAATTCATAAAAACAGATGCTGAGTAATTATAAAGCCAACAATTGTGAAACGAGGATTTTATTTTACATTTGTCCTTCTGATGGTTTCAGTTGAAATTGCCGCTTGTCAATTATTATTTTAATTTAAAGATGCATCATTTGGGGTTTTGATCAGTTGAATTGCCAGTGATAAACCGTAAATACTCTTCTGTACCATTGAACTGATAGTAATGTATGGAGCGGTTCATTATCATAACAGTAAGTTACATGCAATTTATGGTACACTTGTTTTTTTTCGTTTTTATAAAAATACTGATAACCGTTATCAAGTTTGCCTATTACATGACGAGCCGCGTAGTTCAATAATAATACGGATAAGGGTTTTATGTGTAAGTGCATTCTCCCTTCAGTTTATTCGCTGACAAGATAGTAGAGCATATGTCTGACAGCATTTCATTTGACAAAGTGAGCTTTAAAATTAATGCCAAATTGGAATTATTGAATGTCATGACTGAACGCGGACATGGAGCTAAAATGCAATCTGTGTGAATGGGGAAAGCTTAAATCAATTCACCCCGGCACGCGAATACTGTCTTCATTTATATTTCTTTATCTTTTTTTGTGATCACTGAAAGGTTTGGCGCATCCGCAGAAAATCAAATTCGACTTTAAAGGCAATGAGTTGATACAGGAGATACATCAGAATATAATGGGAATACAAAATACAAGATGATTATTGTTGGGCATCACCTCGTGATCGTTCTTAAGGGTTCGGTTGGAGAGGGTAACGATAATAATCTAAAAATCACAAAACAGATGGTACCTTGAGGAAATTAGCTTGTCTTAGGCACGTCGAACGAAAATATCAAAACATAAGGCGTTGGTGTCAACGCTTCAACCCTCTAAGGCTTTTCTCAAGTCGTTTGTTCGGTTAATCTCACGTTACAAGCAATTATTGCATGTATCGTGAACGGTTATTCCCTCTGGTTACGGTCCAATTCATGTCACGCACCTTGTCATTTGAGTTGCTTCATCATGGTGAGCGACATGTTATTTGCTACAACACTTGGGCTATTCGAAAGCTGAAGGGGGAAATAGGACAAGACTCTTGCGTTCTTGATTCATCGAAATATTTCGTTTGCACGAAACGAATTCGCATTTTATCATCATTTGTCCACGATTTAGGCATCACTATAACAGATAATAAACACGGATGTTTTGTTTCACTTCACAGAGAGTAGACACTTGGTTTCATCAAGGATGGACACGACACGGACGAGGTCGAAAGCACTACATTAGTGGTATTCAAATGAACTAAGGGCTGGAGAACAACCACAACTTCGGAATTTCTCTATTACCGGGAAATAGGCGAGGTAGTCTTCATCCAGCCGTGATCTGGAGTTACAGATACAATGGTTGATGGATATCACAGTCTAACTAAACTGATTGTAGTCAAGCAAGCGAAAATCCCACTATGAAATGGAAAGAGCTGACATCTCAATGATTGGGTGGCTCACCAGAACTTCAGAATCCGACCAGGACAGTAAAACTTACGAGACTGATGTAAATAATGCGTGTAATTTAACATGTAACATGATACGTCTCCTTCAGATGTAACCTGGGTTTGATAGCAGTGATAATTCTCCGAAACTCCTTCAGACGAAACATGAAATAAGGCAATATTACTGTGTATGTTGTCTACTGCACACGGTTTTCGTTTATTCTGTTGAACAATACCCCGAAATCGAGACTTTTATTGAGGAGTTATAAACCTTTAATTCATCTGACCTTGACTATCGGAATCCAGATACGATCAATTTAGTACCGGATTCACTCAGAGTTGCATATTCCCCAAGGCAAAGAAAACAGGGCCAAAATAACCGTGTTATTATTAAAATAAGCGATAACACCGAGCGGGTTCGATTTCAGATTTCGGGTCAAAGATCAAGTCCCATGTTGTATTATTCGCCGATTGAGTGAGCACGTGAACAAAGGTCGAGAGAGTTCTCTAACTCTCTCTCCCTCACTCACGTGCATCACTCGCTGATAACACAAGGTCATTCAACCCCATTACAACATTATAAACCACCACCGTCACCGCAGAACACCAAACACAACCAACCGACATGGTCTATCTTCTGACATCTACGGAAGCACGGTCCGGACTGGACAAAAAGAAATGGGGTCAAGTATGTTAACACTAATCTCGGGCCTCCTAAGTCACCGTGTGCATGTAAACAAATTGTGATTCACACTTTAACTATCTTGGTTGTTTAGGGAATGGAACCTGTTTTGGTTCAGTAAACTCGTGCTCTGATCAGCTGACCAACCGACCACATGGCCTTCCCCGAATCTACTAAAATAGTACTGTGATCTAAGTTCACTTCTTCTGTGGTTGCATCAGTATTGAGGTCAGTTCTTGTTAATCAGAAAGTTTAGAGTTTGACGCTACATATTTCAAAGTTGAGCACATTCAGTATTATTAGAAATTGTTGAAAATTTCCTCACAACAAATGCATTTCTTCCATTTGCTTTATTTGAATGAAGAATGTTGAGATTCTCAACCAGTTGGAAGCGGCCAATCAAAGAGCTGCCATACTATAGGGTAAGCCAGGGGTGGTGTTAGGATTTTAACACGAGGCCTCCTGCGCGATTATCTGGTTACCTTCACCACCGAGCCGCCTCAATACCAAATGTGGAGGTATTGAAATCTCGTAACCTGTGCATGATGTTTAATTCTCGATGAATGAAACAACAGTGTGATACTGGTCAGATTTCCATTTCGGGAAAACATCATGGGTGAATTGGTCGAAATCAATCGGCCATGGCAACCCAGATAGTGATTTTTTATTGCATGTGCTCATTGCTTTGCGAGCTTTAACTAACACCATATCTGTGATTTTTTCACTGGGTATTTGTAGGACCTTACCTCGAAAGCAAGAGGATATTGTGTTTAGTTGTGACGAGAGTTGACGTAATGAACAGGTTTATTACAAAAGGTTCTGGCGTAGTCATTTATTTCATCGAGACATAACGGGAAAATCTAGGGCAATTACTGACCCTGTATTCCATTTTTTATCACCCAATAACCTGTATAGTCTGGTTTTGTTGTACTGCAAATTTGTTTGCACAAAGGCCGAACTCATCATCATCATCATCATCGAACAGCAAATCACAGAAAGGCGAACTTCACTGATCGCTGCCAAACTCGCAGTGCATATGCATTGGAGTTTGATGGACGGGTACTGTCAGGGTATCCATCCACTAGACAGGAGAACCATTAGGGTTCTCATTCAAAGCCTTTAGGACCGACAAGAACCTAGCCACAAGACAGCGGGTGAAGCGAAGTGATGGCCCATTTACTTGGATCAGTTACTCCTCCACTATTTTTTACCGACTGAAACGCAAATTCAAGTTGAACCCCCAACTTGGAGAACCAGAAAACTGAACGTCCTCTGACCTCTACCTTTTGACCATCCCGGAACTCAGACTGTTTTGAAATATCGTAGTATAACGCTAAGTCGGAATATCTGAAGGAGACTAATAGTGTCTTGAAAAATCGCAAATGGAATCAAAAGGATTTAACTGACGTTTTGCTAAAGGCTATGGTGACTTGTGAATCAATTCAATCATGATAATTGTCAAGGAATCAAGAGATCAAATCTGCTCTGTATAACGTTTGCAAAAAGGCTGCGACAGCCTACTGTGTGGTGATACGTACAAGATACACCGGATCTGTAAGTGATTCATAATGAACTTGAAGTGCCAACTTTCCAGGTTTTCAATAACGTTTGTCTATATCTAAAAATTTACTATACTATGTGACATGGTTTAATTTTCAGTATTCTCATGAGTGTGCACTTCGCACACTACTCATTATTCGGCAAATGAACGAATTTTTGTATATCTTATGTGTTGTTATGTTGCATTATTTGTTTGCAACCGAGAATATTTTCGGTGTATTTCACCCAAAAAACTCTATTGGAAGAACATTATTCAAAGAAAAAACTATTTCCTCTGGTTTAATTTATGATATTTGTGAACAAAATCTATGCGCAACAGGACCCGTCAGGGTACTTACACAAATTCGATCAACACTGTTATAAATACGACGTATCTGACAGCTTTTTAACTAACAACTGTCCCGGTTGTTCTTGGTTTGTTTCTTCGGCGGTAGTTTGGCAGTTTTAATTAACAAACTCTAACCAACGAGCTTGGTGGATAAACTTGCAATGCCCAAATGCCAAAGATGTGTATGTTTACATTGCCGCCATATTAGTTTCGTGCGGTTCAGACATTGTTTCGTGCTTCGTAGACGAATATGTCTAGTTCATTCTTTTTCCACCCAGCCGCAATTCGCTATAATCTTACTGAATAGATTTTAAACTATGTCCAAAACATTTTCCTAGAAGTTAGTCAGGTAGATGAGCAAAACACAACATGGCACATAAATGCCCCTACTCATCGGCTATTTGAAACGGAAAAAATGCAAAGGTGTTCTAAAGATTGAGGATGAAACATGGAGCCTTTCTATCTTTTTCCGGAGAATAATTAAATTACCCAGTGATCAAGAGTTTTGTGGAACTACTGCGCAGTACACTTAATTCGAGTGGTGCTGGTGGTGGGTGAGTTATGCGTAACACTATCACAGAATTTTCGTGTCCAAGCACTTATAGCTGTTGTATTCGCCCCTGGCAATCTTGTATCAATCTGAACCATTTTTCATTTTAATAAATAAATAAACTGTAGCGTTCCAACGGAACCACATTAACATTTCTATTATTCAGTTCACTAACCCTTTGTTTTAAATCTTTCTTCTTTAATGTTTGATAATCAATAACCCTCCCTGGAATTGAAAACGTTCCGAATTATTTCAATTATTTACGTGAACCGTAGATCACTCAGAAAGAAATTTGTGATCATGGTTCTACCATATTCATCCGGTCACGTTGCTTTGTAAAAAGAGAACAGAAGTTCGCCTGTATTCGGCAGTAGTAGTAGTAGTAGTAGTAGTAGTAGTAGTAGTAGTAGTAGTCTCCGAAGCTGACTTGATTCGAACCCCGTCAAAGTCAACGAACTTCGCGTTCGGCCTTATAGCTCGTTTATCTTTCTGGCGTCTTACGCAGTTCCCTAGTCTGAGTCCCAGAATGAATAATACCAATTACGAACTCTGAACGATAAGTCTTTGATACCAGGGATTCGTTCTTCCTTTTCAGTCCACGGAACAAAACCAAATAAACAATAAAACACAAGAAAGTAAAATCTGGGAAAACATTATTAGCCAAGTAGCAAAACCTCACTATCAAAAGGAGATAAACAATTAATGTGTCAACAAATTGTTTCACAGAATGAAATTATGAATCAGAAGGAAGTCCACGTCTGAGCATCATCTCGTTACGATAGGCATTTGCTACTAAAGTTTTATATATACTGATCCGTGTTGGAAGTGTGGTATGTCTTGTTTGTGAACCTTTTATTGATATCCAGTGTATGTGACGTATACATATCCTAAAAGAGTAATCAGGTGACAGTGATCTTGGACATTTTGCCGAGTATCGATGATAACCCACATCAGATATTTAATGTTAATGTGCTTAAGCAAAACATCTTATGATCCCTTGTTTAGTGTTCACAAACTTATGCGTACAGTAGATCAATGATAGGAGACGGAATAATGCTTTCCCAAGGAACCGTGATGGGCAAAATGCTATGATCGATTTTTTTATGTAACTTGCTATTGATGAAGCTTTTCACGTTTGTATTTGAGCGATGAAAATTTTAACGGAACATATCTGTTTGGCTCACATGCAAATTAGAGTAAGTTCACACATATTAGATTTCGACATCTCACTATTCATTCTTTCAGTATGCGTCTTTGAAGTTGCCGTCTGGTTGTAGCATCTATAACAAAGCATGGAACCATTGGACTCTGAGTAATATATCATACTGAATCTGCAAAAAGTTTGCCTATCCAAGTCCAGGTGTTAGAAAAATGGGTGGCAGTTCCTCATGACAATGGAATTCACCGTTTATACTAGTCATCCCATCAAAATATTATTTTTTTCCTTCCAGTTAACTCCCATTTATTAATTACATGAATATACAAATTACAGAAAAGAGGAGGTAGCCAGTCAAAGGGCTGCCCACAACACACATATTGGGGAAAGGAATTATGTATAAGACTATTGAGAAAAATCATTCGTACAATGTTATTAAATAATTTGGTAAATTCCTGTGATTGCGTTTCAAATCGAGTTGACCAGGTTACATTAAAAGCAAGCACTAAAACCGCTATCCTTGTTTCACCATATTTATGGTCAACCCCGTTAAATGCGTGCTTTTCAAGGGTCTTGTATACGTACTTCAATCTGCTCCGCTTTGATTATTTCTCAAATGCATTTCAAACTATGCGAGTGAAACGCAAAAAGTGACAGCTCACATCCCCGCCCTCATCATCGGCCCCGGTGATGCAGTGAATTTAGAACATTCACGTGATAAATTGTAGACCGCGCAAAAAGAACGAATACATACTTGTCCCACTCCCGACTTTTCCACCCGGTCGCCAGTTGCAAAGGACCTCGCAGATATGGCTTCAATCAGGCGATTATATGAATCCTTACAAATGTCCAGCTGGATGTATGTGTGTGTGATTTGCAACAGATTTTTGTCAAGAAATGTGCGACCGAACGAAAGGTATATTTTCGAATTGGATGAAAGCTGTTCCTTTCACTTTCGTGTGATTAAATACGTTTTCGTTTAACGAAATTTATCGATAAAATTTGATAGTGAACACCCTCCCCAACCGTGAGACAGATATGCATGTGCCACGTTGTTATCGTTGTTTCATATTCGCGCTGCACACACAAATTCAAATGTGTCCATCCAACAAAGAATACATACATTGGAAAAATTGCACGAGCATGATCATGATGATCTTGTCGGACGATAGTGGCCAATAAATGGAGTTGTTTGAATCATTCACTCTACGCACACGGATTCCGATTGTATATGCCCAGTTTTGTAAAACATTTTTTTCGTAGTCCACACCAACACTACATAAAAATTTGCCTCTAGCGTAGTGTGTGACCTATCAAATGCTTACAAAATATTACCCAGTATGCATTAAAGGGATTCGAATTTTCGGTTAGTTTATAGTCAGGAGAATCACCAGTTGAGCATTGCTACGTAGGTTTCAAAACAAATGCACCGAGGTTTGTCGAGGGGAGATTTGCGTAACAGTACCAAAACGATTTAAGGCAATTCAATCTAAGTAATAAAAAAGGACCTAACAATAACCATACATACCAATGCCACTTAAGTCTCTAAACATTCAACCTAAAGAGCAGCGACAAAAAATAACAATGACTTCAATCTGCGTTATCAGGACAAACGAATTACTTCAGTCAAGAATGTTCACTCATAAACACAGCTTGGATCACTTTCAGCTACAATATCAAAGTGGCTGTAAAAATTTCAAGTTATGTATAGTATTATCAGTTGAAATAGTTAAACCGATAAGATTTCCAAACCAGAAGATTGACTTGGATTTTAAAACCATTCTAGGTTAATCATGGCGTCCCAGAAATCTGCCGAATCGGTCTGATGACCATTTAAAAATCAATCACGTTTCACAAGATGCCTTTGAAACCCAAAGTTATGAGAAACCCTGGACTTGAGGAATACTTCGCGAACGTCATATGTTACAACTTTTGACATGAACCGTTAAGTTTTATTATTTTCAGTTATTGTCCTCTAGTAATATCATGGAATAAATGAGCGGTAAAGCTACATATGAATCAGAAAAAATAAAATCAAAGACGACATATAACGGCTTAAAGAATAAACAACCCACAGCATTTGTTTACATTGATCTATACGGCGTCGGCTGCATCGACTCACCTCAACAAACCGTAAGGAAGATGAACTAAAAGCGTTCCAGCATCTGCCACAGCGAGAGCAGTCATAAATATATATGGGGTCGCTGTGAACTGACGATGACTGAACACGATAACGTTGATAATATTCAGACCTGCACCGACTAGACAGACCACGGTTTGCACAATCAGTGCGCTCCATACTTCCACAATATGTACACCGTAAGCGGACTGAGCTGTTCCGGTTTGATTCGAAGAAATACTGATCACAGCGTCTGTATTGTTCATTTATTCTAATGCAGTGGGCTGTGTGGCTCGTAATTCAATCACACTTATTATAGAATCATTTTTGTGACTGTGATGTGCTATTCTCAATTTTTCCCTGTGCAAGACATGATATAGGATTTACTACCAAGCAGTCCACGATTGTCGGATTCTGATTGGCTGGTAGTAGGCAATCGGTGATTGGTCCAACGTGACCACAATAGTGGTCACGAAATATTATCTTCAGATGGGTAAAAATATTATCACAGTGATAAGTTATAAAATATCCACTGGAATAACCAATAGTAAATCTATTATAGTCATACCATTTTAGCTCTTAACGACTGTAATCACGTTGAACAGAAGTGATTGGCTGATCCCAGTCCCATTTCAAGTCTGAAATCCACTTCGTTTTTCAGCTTGCATTGTCATTGGGTGTTTGTGTACCATTTAATCGGACACGAAGGTAACTGATTACTGCAATTAGTTGCAAGCTGTGTGTGAACGGTTAAATGGACTGGGCACACTTTTCCCCAACCGACCAGTCAAAATGTTAGTCAAGAAGCACGATTCGTCCATTTCTTATTATTCAGTTGCTAATATAGCTGCTCATATAGCTCATATATAGTTGCCCCTACTATAGCCCAGCCAGTAGAACAACGCAGGCTACGTGAAAAACTCATTCCAGAAAAACACGTGTACGCGAGTGAACCACTGGTCATAAAGATTCATCTCTGAGCACGCTGACCTACGTTTAAAAGCATTGTCGGATCGGGAGGCAACTAACATCTTCCACGGGAATTGAAAATAAAGCGCGAAACATGTGGACTGAAACTGACTTCAGTTGAGCAAATCTCACAAGTTTTACTAATGAACCCACCAACAGTAAACGGAATATCATAGATGGTATTAAACAACCATTTAATCTAAAAAATTACTTGTTTCTGATTATGAGTCATATGGCCGTTTTTGACCGCGATGGATAAAACATAGAAAACATTTTTTGATACGATTTAGTTGAGGACTGGTCTAGAACCGAAACTTTATGCCAGCCTGTAAGAATGCAGATAGAAAACGCACAAACTGTCTGACAGCTGTGCAGATCAATAACTCACAGAACTGATCATAGTTTTGCCATGGTCTTTACGTATGCTTTCCATGTAAATTTGAGACAAGACTCAATTTGACACACGAATTCCATTGTCACACCCAACATCAACATCTTATCCATTAAGAATGAATTGCTTTAAGGTGCTATGATCCGTGTTTTCAATTTACACTGTATTCGGTCTGTATTGGGACTACGTAATAATGTCTCGAAAGACGAATTGCGGTCCAGAAAGTGCCTTGTTGTCATCGGATGTTTTACAAAAGATGACCCTAAATTTCTTATAATCACTTGACCATCAATCAGCATTTGTCTTTTTTCGATATTGTTGAAATACATAAAGGTCACTCCATGTTTTAACTTGGTTTAAAAATAAGTTTTTCATTTCATAAAACTGCTCTGTAACAACATAAAATCCGTAATGCTGACAACCAAATACAGAGAAGCAGGATCTAGACTTATTCTATTCATCTACTGCAACGCTTTGCATTCATCGTTGAGGAAAAGTGAAAAATGTCATTATATAAATCGTCTTTCGCTGGCATTAATTTTTATTATGAACAACTGGCATTATTGAACTTTTATCGCGTCAGGGTTTGAAAACTGAAGTTAAATTCAAGCAAAGGTATGAGAATCAATTTTAAAGGCTCATCTAAATGAAAAGCATTTGCTTTGATAGAAACTGTTCTATATGCATCATTTTGTTTGGAACAGCAAAAGGGTGAAACTCGTCATTCTAGAAATCGAATTTTTACTTGCTGTAACCGACAATCTGGACTTTGATACTCCTAATAACGATATGTATGAAGCATTCTCAGTACAGACATTGCATTACAACGGCAGTTAGAATTATAATGTCACACCACCGTTCATCGGTTTTGATGATAATCATATTGGACCTCAAACAAAGGAAAACAATGCATGCGTTGGTGGCGACCGAATCTGCTTGAACTCCACCATGAATAAGATGTAGAACGCTTGATTTGTTTGAAAACGTCAATAGATATTTTCTCGTAGTGGGACTCACTTAATTTTGAATCAATTTTATGGGGATGTGAGCAGAAAAGGAGTTCAGACATCGACAAAGGAGGGTACAATACATTTTGAATCTTTTCTGGAGCATTTATTTGAGATCTAAGCTCGAATTATACAAAGTTGAGCGAGATTTTAAAATAATTACGTAGTCAATTTGCAAGTTGCAACGATGAGGTGCCTTGCGGCGCACCCAGTTTATTGCTCATTTCACAGCTACTGAAATCAATGGACTGTAAAAGATTGAATAGAATGATTGTGTTTAGCCGGTGGGAGGGCATTAACTGGTCGCCGCTACTGCCATTTGACTTGAATCATTCTCTGCCTGTTGCATGGCAGGTTGTCTTTTGCCGTAACCCCCTCTGGAGAACCGTATCATTGTTTATTTTTTAAAACAGTGAAAGATAATATACGGAAGAAAATTAAGTACTGTTGTACAGCAATTTAAATCTATTTTAGTGAGTTCACTCAAGCAAGAAAACTGTGAAACATATGTATTTATTTATTAGGGTTTATTCCTCACTCAATAGTTGAATTGCGAAATGCAAACATATGAAAGGATAACCTTCGCATTTAATTTACTTTTGGAAGTTATAAATGTGGAATTATTTACTCTATCAAAATACGTGGATTGAGGACAATCTAATTTCCCATTTTTTCCGTTCTGTTGTCTAGCTTATATCTAATTTAATTAGAGACTTCAGAAAAGACGCATAAACTTTGAAGAATAATGCTTCGAATTTGATTAAGAAACAAAGGACGGTCTCATCTGAATACGATGATTTATCTGAGCTGCATGATGGGAATAAGTTTTCTTCAAACAATCAGGAATGTGGCAGAGTATACGCCTCATCCTACAACCAGAGGAGATGAAGTTAGTGAAAATTGCAATGAGTTTTCAAGCAAAGAACAGACTAATTTGAGGAGACAACTGGCGATATATAAACTCATAAAATCCCAATATAGACGGTACATGCTTAAAATCTCTTCTAAAATTTGTTTACTGTGAAACTGCTCAAATGTTTGCAGCTTATTTTAGTCATTTCAACCGAAATTGTCCTGATCAAACACATGCCCCCCCCCTTGTTCGTGAATTGAAACGTGTACGGTATTCTTGTGTCCATCTTCGCACCGTTGCATCGTTTTATCGTATTCTATATCTGTACAAACCAAATATCGGTGACGTGCTTCCTTCTTGCTTACAATCGGTGGGGTGAATCTCGATTAAGTGTTTTGGGGATCGATTCCCCAACAATTCACAACAACCGGGACACTACCTTTTTTGAGCCAATTTCACTTTGTCCTTTTGACCGGAATATATCAACTAAGCTCTGTCCTTTCTGTCACAGCTTACGTGATGTGTTAACCATTGCTAATTTGTTCTCGGGTGGTTCCCGAGGTACGCTGACCTTAAACACAATATCCACTCTACTGAGAAAACAATTTTCGACAAGAATAGTGAACCGACGTCTCAAGAAAAACCTTGACCTGGAAACGTATTCCCCCCCCCCCAAAAAAACACTTGGTTGACCTAATGAAACGGTGCTGCGAACAAGGTTTTTTTCCTGATGAACCCCACCTGGTTTTCTGCTTCATCTTGAGCCCTAATCGTTGATTCAATAAATGAATCTTGGGTTCGGATGGTGCATAAACTGGCTGATAGAACGCTCTCTACGATGGTGTTTGAACCATCGAATGAATGAAAACAAGAGTAACACAAAAATATACGCAACTCACATGAGTAAAAATCCGCTCTGCTGGTAAGATGTCATTCAGGTCTGGCAAAGATATAAATATATTCAACCGCTTCCAACGATCCGTTTTCGAGTACGGGGTATCTGACAGATAGGTCACCAGTAAATGAATAAACTTCTTCACAGTCTTTTCAAGGATATCTCAAATAACTTTGTTAAACCATCACATTTTATGTGTTCATCTTGTTCGGTGATTAAACGCAGCGCAAAACAGATGCGAACATTTTAAATGTGGTGGAATTGATTGGGATAACCTACAAAGGGCACTAGACAGCTGTTTCGGCCTGCTCGGGACTCGTTAGTAGTGCCCCTTTTTGTGTCCCTTTCAGGAATCAGACCGCGCACATTTGGGTAGGGACTTCAAAACCTTACCCATGACCACCATCAACAGTGCCTGGTGCCTGTGAAAAACCTTATGGGCGAATCCAAACATTCTCCGTCTAAATGTAAATGTTGCTTTCCGTTTTGACAAACAGAGCACGATTCGGTCTACAGTTGACAGCAGTGTACATTACCAAACTCTCCCTTCACAGGCGATTCATGGATTCATACAGTTCACAATGATCGTATTGTACTGATTCTGTACGCAGTTATCACACGCTGCTTATTCGTTATTATTATTTTACTGTATTATATCAATGAAAATATTGAATGAATCTGAACGTTTGTCAATCGAATTGCAGCTCTATTATGCTCAGAACGTGAATCTAGTTCACTGAGTGGGTTCAATCGAGCAACATATATGAGTGATTGAACGATAATGTCTCCGCAAGTGTATCACACACGAGAATATTCCAACTAGACTTTTTATCATATTGTTCTATACTCTTGGAATTTCTTTCGTTTGGTTGCTGCATACACAGCTTTCACAATTTGAAGGTTTGTTTTCTCATAACAAAAAGACGTCCAACCGGTTTACGGTGTAGGGATAATTCATATTTAAAATAACTGAGAAGAGGACAATAGATGGGTCATCACAGTGGTTTGTAGATGGTCCCGAGGTATAGTTATATTTTAGTTTGGAATTATCTAAATGTGTTCATATGTTTGAATGCAGACTTGCTGATGCAAGGTTGATTTTGCGGGTTCTGTAAAGCTGAAGTTAATCTATGTAACAAACTCGTTATCGAGTAGGCATACCCGGTTCACAGTGTTCAATTCCTCGCAGCAAATTAGGTTTTCAAAAATGCAGCCTCAATTCAACTACAAAGTTATATAAATTCCATTGTGAAGTAATTTCCAGTGAGGAGTCTCCAGTTTCAGCTTCAGCTTCACTCACGTCACACTCTAACTCACACTAGAATAACTGATTTTGTAAACGAGCCTCGTCTAATCTAACGAAGTGTATGCCATTTGACAATAGGAACAAACAAATATAGAAAATAAATATATCTCTGAAACGCGCCATGAGGGGTCAGAACTACACTGCGGTGGCTGTCCTTCAAATATGGCGTCCGGAGTTGTCAGTGTT